>RXPK01004708.1:0-45090 GCA_004143645.1 Protaetia brevitarsis | reverse complement strand
ACTGCTTTGGATGTATACAGCGATAGTGAGTCCGATCATCACGTATGCATCAGTAGCTTGGAGCAAAACAACTAATCTGGCTACCGCGAGAATTAACGTCTCGAAAGTGCAAAGATTAACATGCGTATGCATAACTGGGACTATGAGAACTTGCCCAACAGCAGCTATCGAGGTAGTATTAGATCTTAACCCTCTCCATATTGTGATAGAGAGCGTGGCAAAAAGAACCACACTTAGAATGGTCAAGGAAGGAATGACTAGGGATAGGCCTCAAACTCCTGGCGGGGGTCAAACTTGGAATGTATCAAAGAAATTCAGCTTTGTAAAGGAATCCACCACAAATCTTAGTAACAAGAGCGAGTGGAATCATAACACCATATGGAAATTGGATAGAAGTGGCATCAAATGGTACACTGATGGCTCCAAAACGGCAGAGGGAACTGGAATAGGAATTTGTGGGCTCAGAACGAAGTACTTCGATAGCTTGTGGAAATACCATATAAACATATCTTCCAGACAGAAATACATGCTATTGAAAGGTGCGTTCAATTCAATATTGATAGAAATTATCGTAAAGAGGAGATTATCATCATGTCTGATAGTCAAACAGCCATCAAGCGCTGAGCTCACATGAAATCAGTTCCAAGATGATCTAAGAATGCATAGGGAAATTAAACAAGCTAGGCAAAAGAAATAAAGTGACTCTCCGGTGGGTTCCAGGTCACACAGGACTGGAAGGAAACGAGATAACGGATAATCTCGCAAAAAAGGGGATGGAATACCTTTTATAGGGGTGAACCCTTTTGCAGCATAAGTAGCAGTACAATACTGAAGAAACTGAAAAAAGAAATGGAGCAGAGAAAATCTAATTATTTGAAGAATCTACGAGGAATGAGACATAGTAAAATTCTTCTGGGAACATATAACCAGAAGAGGTTTACAGAAAGCATCAACCTGTCAAGTAAGAACAACGTTCGCATATTAACAGGAATACTTTCAAGCTATTGTAAACTGAAAGGACATCTGAGTAAGCTTGGATTCGCAAAGGAATCTGAATATAGACTTTGTGGGGAACAGGATGAAACATCCATCCATCTCCTCTCAAATTGCGTAACACTGTGCAACTCAAGGGCGTTGCACCTGGGAGCATGGAAAACCGACGAGGGAGATTTACCTAATCTGGGGCCTTCTGATATCCTACACTTTCTGAAAGGAATAGGAATGGAAGGCCAGCTGTAAAACAGCAAGAATAGGGGACACAATAGATCTCTTAGGTCACAGTGTAACATCATCCTCTTCACATATATGCGTACATAATAATCTAACTGATTTGAGATTTACATTTTTGTAAACGCCTTATGGTGGTTGAAGTTTTGTAATGCCACAATAGCACTTTATTCTATTTCTGTTCTATACCTAAATATTATTATAAATATCATAATTACTCGGATTTCAAGGATTAATATTTATAACCACATTTGGTTTACTCATTCACTGCTTTGGTGAAACAGTGGTATGTCCTTACTGCCGTTACATCGAGCAGATACCATAGCATTTCAACGCCCATAATTAATCCTGCGTTCCATCGGAACATTTCTTTGTTGTGCGACGAACAAATGGGAATAAACAATTTGTGGGTTCGGAAACGTATCTTTGTACATGCTCGAGCGTGAGAGCATAAAACCTTTGTCTTCCCTATCCGTATCGCAGAAAGTCCTGTGCTCTCGCCGTGAAATTAATTAACACGAACAACACTCCCTCACTCACATTATTACCGGGGCGGACACTTAAACTTTAATTAAGATACGCCTTCGGAAACTAGAACCGGACTTTGACTGGAAACGACTGCAATGGCACCTAGTAGCGAAGTTAAGCCAAGTTTACTCCGACCTAACCCGCAGGTACCGCAACCAATACTATCCAATCTCGTTAACCTGTCTCTCTGTCCTTATCTCTGCTTTGTTCCCCATCCTTTCCCACTCCCACTCCCTTCAGAAAGGGTAGTTTTTGATAGTTACCTTGACTTTGGCGTGTTTTTTTTTACCGCCGAAACGGTATCAATTTGTTTCTAGGTGGAGGATCCCGATCTCCTTGTCAACTATCCACCGGTGGAGCATCGACACGGCCTATCCTCTTCGATCCTCGGCCTGAAGTTCGTACTGAGAGCGGACCACTTCAACGAAGGACTCATGAGGGTAAAGTGCGTCGCTTGCATTTTACCTGTGCTGTGGCAGGGCGAAAGGGAACGCGCCGTGCAGAGTTTACCAGTAAGGGAGATGAGAGAGGCCCTTTTACTAGGTGAGTGGTTTCGCAAGCCAGAGCGTTGGCTCTATATATCGCTAGTAGTAAACCCTAGCTAGCTGGGATCGTTGCCCCACGTATACCTGCTAATTAGGGAAGTGCTTCGGCTGATGGCGAAAATACATCCGAATGTGGCGCTTTGCGGTGTCGCTATCTGTATTAATTTGGGGTTTGTTAAAATAATAAGGTTAAGACGGAATAGCAGCGGCCGGGCTACTACTCCTCTGCAAACTCAACCGCTCACTGGCTTTGCTGTATTAAATACAGTATTCGTTTGTGTTATGGTTATTAAGTTAGCCGAGGTATGCATGACTGGATTTGTAATACATATTTACACAACGTATTCACAGAATACACAATATACCAACAAAACAATTCTCGTTTTCGCGATTGTGTTTGATATAAATTTGAAGCATTTGTAGCGAAAACCTTCGCTTTGAAGCTCACTGTCTGCAATTAAAAACGCATCATCTTCCTAAAACTTTGTAAATATATCTTTGAAGTGTAGTTTAAATGTTGTTTACCATATTGCGTCAGTTGTTATCATCCGTTATTTGACAAACAGATGTGAACAAATGCGTAAAATACATGCAATATATCTCCAGCAATCATTAGTGGTGCCTCGTAGACGACAACCTACCTCACAAACAATAAACCTCTTGGCTCTTTGTATTTAGCGTCCCATTTCTTTCATTTTTCCAAAAAGGTAATCGTAAATATATCCTTTTTTTACCGAGGGGAAAATCTTCGGAAAGACACCGGAATTCTACTGGGGCTATTTTTCGCTTTTTAGTAAGAAGCACAGCTTCTGTTTTTTGTGGTGCTAATTGTAGACCACGCTGCTGTAGCCAGTCTAATCGTAAATGTATCCTGTCTTTATTAATTACAGCGCCATCTATGTTGAAATGAAATTTCTTAGCCGATGAAAAGAGGAAATAATGTTGGGAGCCTTTTTACGTGCGGGATTCGCATTTATACAGATATTCTTGTTTTAAAATTGAAATGGAAAACGTGGTATTCACAGTTTATGTCAAGTTTAGGTAGTTTCAAGTTTCAACTAAAACATGTTAAAATGAAATAATGTTATCTGTTAAAATATAATCCTATGATATAAAAATAAAAAATGAATACTACATAATTATCACTATTTTTCTTACATTTCACTCGCAATTTTTGTCGTACATAAAATTTACCCGATTTTGGATTGATATCTTTTGCCTTCTTTTAAGTAATCGTCTATAAAATTAAAATTTTATCTTCTTTCGCACATTAACATTGAATCGGTATTAACACAGGCAGAATACATGTGGATGCATTTTCCTTTGTTCGGTAAAGGTGGGAAAAATAAATTTGCATCTAGAACCATGTGTTGCTTCTTTCTTCTTCGAGAGATTTTTAATTAAAACCGTGCGATTGCTCCGCGCTGGCAGAATTTTCATAGCAACCCGTCTAGCTCTGATAATTAAGTATGCTTCCTTCTTTAAAATATAATTAAGAATGTAGTTAACTTGTTCCTTTATTTTACATAGCAGATGGTTTATATGTTAATGAAATGAAAAGAAGTAAAAAAGTATGATTCTTACATACGTATAATTTGCAACAAAAGGGCGGTTAATTAAAAACTTTATTGAATTAAAGATTTTGAATTAAATTCAATAGCAAAGTTAGTTGTTTTCTTTTTTAAGTAATTATATGAATTTAAGTAAAATTTTTCATATTTAATATTTCTAGCCTCTAACTAGTAGGTAGCAAAAATAATACGTACATTTACCATTTGTTCATTTATAGATAATAGCGTTGACCTAAAATACTAAGTGCCCTAATTTTTCATATTTACCATTAATAATTAATAAAAAGGAAATATTATTAACACAATAACATATACCTTCTACAGTCAATAATCGATAATAATCTCGGTATCAGTTAGTAGCATAGATTTACTTATACATATTTTATTCCTCGACGTATCCACAGTAGATGTATCAAATAATTTTTACATTTGTATTCCATGAAATCGCTTTTGATATTTCAGTTAAAAATGATACGATTTACATAATTATTAATCATTCCTAAAATAAAGATTATTAACATTGCCCATCTATGTTTTAAAAAGTTAGTCGTTCTTAGTAACCTTAGGTAGGTGAAAAAATGAAAATAGTATTTCAATAATGTTTGTAGTTTTAAACATTTATGGGTTGATATAGCCACTAAATATTAAAACTAATGCAACATGCATTCTTAAAATAAACAATTACTTTTTGTGTGTGCTGGTATTCAAACCAACAAGACTGGAATTTTAACAAAGAAACCGTTTTGATTAACCTACAATTAACCTGCGTGCCAAAAAGAAATTGCAACACATTGAAAGAGCTAAGTCTCAAAGCTGAAATTTTGGCAAGTTTCAAGCAGTAAATCATAACAATTGGCAGAAAAAATACCAACAATCAGCAAACATTTATAAATAAAATGTCACATCATTACGATTGTTATATGCACTCTGCGCGGCATGCTCTGAATGAGATCATGAATGGCATCTGTGGTATCTCATCTCAGGCTTGCTGTAGATAACGATGAAGTTCCTGAAGCAGGCCAGGGAAGAATTTCTACTTCCTCTTCGTGTATAAAGTTCTGACAGATGATTATCACCGGCTTCTTACATGCAGCCAGTTACTGTGCTAAGACTTAAGCTTTGTAACTGACTTCTTTCGAGATGATACAATTTTTTTGGCACGTACTTTATATTATTTTTTTTATCCTGGAAAGCTATTCCAGGATAAAACCTATTTCCATGCGTGGTATACGCTGCTATGATCTATAACCTAAAAGGATAAAAAAGAAAAATCATAATAAATAGATTGTGTCATTATTAATGTTAACTAAATATATAAGTTGGACTTCATTGTGCACTCATTATTTCCGTTAGAGTCAAGGTATTTAAACAATTGTAAAACATATCTGTTACAATATTTTGTGCTTTTTCCAGTTTTTTTTTTTTAATTTTATCAATTTAGATTGCGTATTAAGTTCCTAATGTAAAGTCGTTTCTGTGTTTTCGGTTTAGGCGAATAATAACTTCATTATTGCTTAAGTAGGTTTCGAAAATGTGACTGATGGGTAAGAAATAATATATAATAACAAAAAATCCAATTTACATAAGTAGATTATGGATTTCCAAAACCGAGCAGGATGTGGGTGCAGGAATATTTTGTCGCAGTCCAAGAGTTAGAAGATTTTACCACCTTAGACAACACACAATGATCTTTCAGACTGAAATCTATACCATTGAGATGAATGCGTGGCAGATTTTGAATAAAAATTGCATGCACAAATCAATATAAATCTTCAGCGACAGTCAGACGGTGGTAAAAGCACTAGAGGCGCATACATACAACTCGAAACTGATCTGGAGTTGCAACCACATCCTAAGTACATTGAAGATGGCTAATAATCTATTCCTAATCTGGGTACCTGGTCATTCACTCTTTCTTGGAAATGAGGAAGCAGACATCCTCGCCGAAAAGGTTGCTGCAGAGCAATTTCAGGAACCAGAATATGCGATTGGCATAGCATCTATCAGCATATCAATTCTAGGCAAACCAGAAAATACTCCATTATTAGAACAATTATCCTGGTTCAATGCATGCGAAAGCGTGTATAGCATACCTAGGCATGCCAAAACCAAGAAACTGCTGGAACTTGACCGAAGAAATGTTAAGGTAATTGTCTCTGTCTTTACAGGTCAGTGTAAACTCAGAAAGAATCGGGGTTTCTGACGAGACTGAATGCCGACTGTGTGTGTTACAAGACGAGAAAACAGCTGAGCATATTTTCTGCCACCGCCCAGCTCTAACCTCTAAAGCCTTTAGAGGGCATTGTTAGTATTTAAAACGAAAATAGTGCTTAATTAACTGAGAAACCATTAATAGAACCATTTTGTTTTTCTAAGCGTAGAATTTAATTGGCAACAAAACTTGCAGTTATTATCCGTAAAATATGTGTCTGTAAGTTCTCTAATTATAATTCCAACTAAAATTGCCAGCATTCTACTTGAATTGTCATTTCCAAAGTTTAATTCCCTCGTGTGATAAAAGACCGCATTGAAAATTCCATCGTTTGCAAATACTGGTTTCGTCTTAATACCGAAATCTTCAGAAGTTCGCACGTCTTTAATTAATACTTCGTCACTTCATTAAGTGTTGACTTTTCCCTTGGACTTTGCGGTTGTTTTATTTATTATCCAGCCGTTCAGCTACCCCTTAAGCCGGCCCGGTTGCTATATCTCACTTTCGTTGACGTGACGACCAAACAGTTGAAGTACATCGTACCGTCGCACCGTTACCAACACTTTTATCGTTCAAACAACGCCCTGCTAATTGATAAGGACCCCGATCCTCTTAATCTGTTTTTCTTTCCGTCAACTCCTCCAGTTGGCAGATGCCATTCGCGCTCCCCTTCAGTTCGCAGATATTATAAATGTAAAACAATTTATAGATACGTTAGGTAATGGTTAAAACAGTAATAATTCCGTTATAATCAAATTGGAACAGGGTCGAAAGCTAATTGCCTTGTTAAAATTTACAAGGATCCTTTCGGATACAAAACCGCATACACACGGCTATATATCATCTCTGGCAAAATTAATTTTACGTACATAATTTAGGGATGTGGTTAGAGCTAATTCCGCATTGTATGCCAATGGTATGAAGTGAACACGGCAGAGAAGCGCGGGTGTACATAGTTGGAATTACGAGACGTAGGAAATATCAGGCGAATAGACCGCGTGGAAATAAAAGGATAACTAGAATGAAGTGAACCGAGATGCATTTACATGAAAGGGAACTTAATTATAAATTAAACAATGGCTTTATGTGTGTGCAACACAATGGGACAGCGCACTGTGGGAGCAGCTAAAATAAAATGGGAAAGACATCAAAAGGATAATTGCAGTTGTGTCATTAATTCAATAATTGGTATAGGGAATTTATAAAATGACAACGACATTTGAACGTATGTTACGATAGAATTACCGTCACAAGTGAGAAACGTATGTGTATTGAATAAACAGCTTGTTGCTCCACATTTCTCACATGTTGCGCTTACTTACATATTCTAATTGAACATTATCACGACATTATTATACTATGAAATACACCACAAATCATGTATTTTTTAATATAAACGGCATGCTGATATAGAAGTAGTAATAAAGGTAGTGCAAAATGGTGATATGGAATGCTTGGGCTGCCTCTAAAAGGTTCAATGTACAACAGGCAACACTCAGATGCAGGGCATAGAGTTAAAATAATTACGGGAATGAGAAAAGGCTTGAGCAGGTATGATTCTACTTTTTCAATTGAGCTTGATCGTTTGATGGTAGATCACATTAATAAATTAGAAATTTAGATATTTGGACTTACTAACACCGAAGTAAGATTGATGGCGTTTGAATTCGCAGAACGAAATAATATAGCACACAAATTAATCCAACAAAGGAAATGGCTGGTTAGGATTGGTTTCTAAATTTTGGATCCAGCCGGCAAACTCAGTTTATGTCAAGATCCGACTGGATGACAGATGCATTCTTTTGCAAATGGCTTGAACATTTTATCAAATGCCCGCATTTCTCAAAGAAAAATAAAACCTTGTTAATTCTGGATAGGCACCCAAGTCATAAGAATTTAGATGCAGTGATGCTCGCCAAAGATAACGACGTTACAATGATTTACATATCTCCTCATTACACTTATAGGTTACAACTTCTGGATGTGTAACTTTTCGATAACCAGACCATCACGATATGGTTAAAAAGCCATTCCGGTCGTACGGTGACCACATGTCAGGTGGAAAAGCCATTTGCTAAAACTTATGAACGTAGTGCTACTATCGAAAACATCGTAAGCGATTTTAAAAACACAGGGATCCATCTCTCCAATACAAATATTTCCTGATTGAATATTCTGCTTCTAATATCACAGATGTCCCATACCAATTAACGATAAATGAATCATCCGACGCTCCACCACAATAATCGGTGACAGTAGCTTTAAATGACGAAAACGTCGACTCTGTGAACAACTGTAGAAAAACGTTATTTCGATTTGTAAAGCGTGAACTTCTTATAAGCGTCAGAATTGAAAACGATAAGGTTCTGCAGTATTAACTTCGCCGCAGAATCTGGAAGAGCTTAAAGCTAAGGCTAAAGAAAAATGTCTTCCGCCTTCGACGCTGAAAACGCAGCAAAGTTATCAAAAAGTTGATGCCAAAAGAATTTGAGGAAGACGACTCTTCCACTCAGAACGTGGATGATGTGCCATGCATTTATTGCGATGGCCTCTACTTCCATACAACACTCGGTCTAGTGTGCTTCCGCGGTAACATTTGCAAGAAATGCGCACATGTAGAGTGGGCATGTGTTTTATCAAAAATAAGAAACTTTATTTGTGATCTATGTTGTTAAATACTGAAAGAAATTCTTAATTTAAAACATTTTCCAATTTTCTGTAATAATTCTGTCTAGGAATTGTTTTTCTTGCCCACAATATTTTTACAATTTTAAAAGTTCTTTCTTGAGTTGCTGGTCTAGCTTTACTTCTTTTTTTTCCTTGATTCATTTTTTTATAAAAAAAAATACTTTGTGTCTGTGAATTTGATTTGTCTACCTTCTTATTCAAACTGATCGTAGGTATGTCATTTTATTCCAAATTACTTTAAAAACCTACAGTTTATTTGAATTCCAAGAATCAACTGTTTTTATGATATTAATTCTTAATTAGTAGTGATTAAATGTGCCTAGAATGTGCAAAAACTCCTAATTTTTCATAGAGAACACTCTATATATTATTTGCCTAAACTAACCAATTAGGTGTTAGCTAATTAATGTTACTAACTTACGGTGCTTGCTACTAAAGACAATAGTGTCTTTCATTTTGCAAGTAATATTTGATAGGAAGTGGTTGTTTTTGACAATGAATTTTCCAAAAGAGGAGATGATTGACATGATTTATGTGCTAGGAGAAAGTGAAAAGAGTTGTGTACTTGCTACAAAAGAATTTATAAGCAGAAAAACCCAAATAAAAGTCAACCAAAGACTCGCCAAGAACGAACAAAATCAACGTTACAGAAAGATAACAAGCAGTTGTACTAAGTGTGGCTAAGGATTCCTATGTTGGTACTAGACCATAGAAAGGCAGCTGGATATAAGTAGATCATCAATAAAGCAAATTCAAGAACTCAATGTTGCTGATTTCGAAAGGCGCGGGAGTTTTGTAACTGGGCTCAGAAGAAACTAGGACAGACTCTTCTTCGATTTTGTACCTTTTCGCAATTTCCACTACTATACAACTAAAACTTCACAGGCCAAGGCCTTCTTCGGATTGCACCCGCCCATGAGAAAGAAAAAAAATAACTAAAACTCCAGATTTCTACGATTTCGCAGAGAAACGAGGTGGTCACTAAATGTTTTTTTTTTTTTTGAAGACCGCTGGACAAGGGATTTGCGGTTTTCGCAGCACATATTGACAGATTTATTAGACGATATTCCACTGAGCGTGCAACAAAGGATGTTGTTTTTACATGATGGAGCACCACTGTACCATATTAATGAGATAAAGGTATTTTTAGACAACTAACTAGACTACTTCCTGTGGGAACACATAAAAGATCCTGTATACAGAATACCACCCACCACGAAAGATGATATGAAAAACAAAATTCGACAAGCTTTTACAAACATTCCCTTGGATATTCTTCGCAATGTGAGGAATTCTTATCAAGAGCGTGTGGCGTTGTGTACAGAGCAAGGTGGCCGACACTTCGAAAACTTATTTTGTGAGTTATTAGGATTGTTCATAGAAGCAGTCACTGATAGTTTTGAACTAGTTATTTTATCCAAAAAGCCAAAGTAATCACAGTTGCCTAGACATAATTCTTAACATGACTGAAGTGGTCCTACAGAAATGACTGATCTGTAATAGTTATTATTGTGAGTCGTTGTGATTTTTATAGATTTTATGTAAAAAATAAAGTTGTTTGGGTTAGATTATTGTCATGTTTCTAAGAAGACAACTATAAATTTCTTCTAGCTATAGTAGTCATTTTTACCTAAAGCATACTAATCAATATAATAAATAATACAGTAGTACCTGGTCCTTGATTTCGAAAACGTAATAAAATCTGGGAAAATATTAACTTTAAGTATGATATTATGTTAGTTAAAGAGCAGTAAAGAGCAGCGAATAACATTAATACATTTATCCTTCCATAAAAAAAAAAACGCCCTGTAGATTATAATTGTTTCTGGAAAATTAATACCACCAAGGTGTTCTTGAATAACTTGACAATCCAACACCCTGTATATTTTCAGTTAATTTTAAACTAAAGTCTTTCCGATCCGTTTTTTGCATGTTCTATAGAAATGGTGTTATATTACTTTCCCACACTGTATCTTTTGAGCGGTTGCATTTCTTACATCTTTTCACGATCTGATTTTAAACTCGCAAACAAACATGACATCCGGCGGTATCTATTGCCGTCAGCCGAAAAGATGTACCTAAATTCCTTTTCTTTATTTTATTCAATAGAGCCAGATATACAGGGTGAGTTTTTTTATCTTGAGACAACGGAATATCTCTGAAACACTGCATCAAATCAAAAAAATATCTTAATAAGATTTATTATAATGTAGGGAGCTCACTGAATGGTGCCGAACTCGATCCCCCCTTCACCCCCACCCAGAGTGGGAGGGGGGACAACTTTGAAATCTTAAATAGGAACCCCCATTTAGTATTGCAGATTCGGATTCTACGCCGTCAAGTATGCAGTTTTTGTTTGAAACTTTTTTTTCGATTCGTAACAGATTGCGCTGTAATCGCAAAAAAACATAATTGTGAACGTCTAGAAAAAATACACAAAAAAGAGAAGAGAAGCAAGCAAACATGATTTTGTGTTTTTTTATTTTAACATAAACTAACATTTCAAAAAGCCATGTGTTCGAAACTGTGCCCCTTCACTTCGATACATTTATTTATTCGCAAATGGAATGCTATTCAACGATACAAAACCGTACTTTATTCAGTACTGGACAAGCTGTGAATACTTACACATTGTCCGATTTCCATTTAATTTATTAATTATTAATTCAAATTAGTTAGTGTTGAATATTTGAACGGTAATGGATGCTGTAACATTACAAGAGAGAATTCGTTGTTGCATGGCTTTTTGAAATGTTATTTAATGTTAAAATAAATAAAAACACAAAATCATCATCATCTCTTTTTTGTGTATTTTTCCTAGACGTTCACAATCATGTTTTTTTTTGCGATTACAGCGCAATCTGTGACGAATCGAAGAAAAAGTTTCAACCAAAAATTATATGCTTGATGGCGTAGAATCCGAATTTGCAATACAAAATGGGGGTGCCCATTTAAGATTTCAAAGTTGTCCCCACTCCCACTCTAGGGGGGGAGGTGAGTGTCCCCACTCCCACTCTGGGGAGTGAGGTGAGGTATCACGTTCGGCACCATTCAGTGAGCCCCCTACATTATAACAAATCTTATTAAGATCTTTTTTTGATTTGATGCAGTGTTTTAGAGATATTCCGTTGTCTCAAGATAAAAAAAAAACTCAGCCAGTATATATTTACAATATATCCCGCATAAACTATGTTCACGTTACCTTTTTTTTTACTAACAAGCACCGCGTTACTTTTTCTCTTACGGTACGTAAATATCCTTTAGTTGGTCTACGTAAAGGTAGATGGAACGCCTTAACTGCGCTTATCATTTATTTGCTTATATATTTGCATTGTTCTATTCTTGTTTCATTTGTATTTGACAATGAGAAAATATAAATATATAATGCCGTCTTTTGTTTCAGTAAAGAGCACCGCATCTCAGGTTTGCCAGTTTTCCACCGTTATCCTTCTGCTCACGACCGCGTTAAACGTGTTAGTGTCGCTAGTTTAAAATGTATAAAAGTGTAATAACCGAGAGGACGCTAAAAGGTGACCCAGTCCTGCGGGTGAAGTTTAAATGCATAAAACATTCCGCGGCCATAGTTTTTAAACCGCCGACGCGAAAGAGAAAATGGAAGTAAGTCGGGAGTATATAGTAAGGAGTATAGTATACTTACACTAAGATGGAAAACGCACCTTCTACGGAAAATAAATATGTAAATAATTTGCCGAGAAGGAATTCAAGCATTCATGTGATATAAATGAAGAGGGGACCGTCGTAGAAACATGGAGTAAGGAGGAAAAAAAAAGTGTAAAGAAAGAAAAGGAGGTGTTTCCGTTTCGTTTCCTCGTTGTTATTCCATTAACTTTGTGTAAAGTGCGTGCGAGAATGAACGAGTGTTTGAGCCGGAAAATGCGATTTTTTCTTTAATCGAAACTGTGCGACAAGATGGAATTTGTATTGCTGTTCTTTAATAATTAATTCTGGCGAACATTCCTTTTGTAGAGGGATAAAAACAAAGAGAAATATTTAATCCTCAGTGTGTCACATCTTTTACAAGAAAGACTATTCCAGGCCATTAAGAAAAAAGTTGTATGGTTTCAAAATTAAGTTAAAAGCGATGATGACGTAATATTTCAACCTACACCACCTGTTTCTTACGACTGCATTACTCGTCACTAATTGCGCTCTTTCATTTCTGAATGGTTAGTAAGCAATGTGCGAGTGTAAACAAGTTTAACAAATTAATGTGTGTACATATCTAGTGTACATGAATATAAAAAAATATATAGAAAAGTTTAATATTGTAATGTTTATTAGTGTATAAAGAAAAGTCATTACGCTTCAATATTTTAAAATATACGGTCTGTTTTGTAACTGTGGAGCTACATATCATAAGGACTTTTTTTATCCACAATTATATATTTTAACTTTTATAACTGTGATATACGACATATTAATATTTACCTTATATAAGCTTCTAAATATAGCCATTTTTTTTCAGAAAAAGTTAAAGAGAACGATTTTCTGTTATGCACATATAATCTTTACGCTTATTTGTAAGGGCCTGTAAATTAAGCACAAACAGAAATGTTAAGCAGTATTTTTAATTGCTACTCAGGATAATTTAGATGCGATAGCACATCTTGTTTAGAACAAGGCTATTGAAAGTCAATGCCTAATATGTATTTTATTGCAAAAAAAAATCAAGGGTTGTCCACTAAGAATGTAACAAAATCTATGTAGATAAGTTTATTATTTATGCAGTATCAAACCGCATATAGTCATAAACAATATTATTTTACGAAACTGTTTATTAATATTGAGCACGGGACCTTCAGCCAGGATTATTCATCAGCATAGATTTTGTCAAAATTTTAAAATTATAAAAAAAAAGTTACGATAATAATTTAAATTATTTGTTCTTGGTGGTAGCGGAGTTTTTGAATAATTAGCTCTGCAATTACGCTGATGCACCAATTTCCAGCGTAATTGCAGAAGAAAATCCTACTACGACAAGTTATTTGGCCTTTCCGTACATTAGCACATTATGAAAAAGAATAAATAAAATTTTATTCTCATATAATATTAAAGTTGCTCATAAAAATCATAATAACCTTAATTTTTTATATACACAACTTAAAAGTATCTCCTCCAAATACAAACAAACCCATGTTGTTTATAAAATTCCTGTACAATGGCAATGGCATAGACCAAATAGCAGTTAGCAGATGGCCTGATAGAATGTTAGTAGAAGATGTGTATCCTTTAACACATCTTCTACTAACATTACTCCATTAAAGAAACAAACTTTGAAAAGATGCACATAATACAAAAAGAAAAAGAAAGAAACTATAAAGCAAGACAGTATTAGAAATCAATCAAAATCATCTTGACATCATAACTTTAATTCATGAGATTAACCATATGTCGCTGTCAAATATCTGCAAAGTATGTACAAATAAAACCATTCCTTTACGGTGTGATAAAATGAATGAACTCAAATGACATACAAAATATTATCCTTTTTCAGGAGAATTGAAATCATTCAATTATGCATTATTGACTGTATTTTGAGAGCTTTAATTTTTGCAATAAAAATACCCTGTGTTTAAATCGTATTTGCTTCAGAAGAAGGCTCTTACAAATACAAATCGGGCCGTATATATATGCTATGTTCTGTTTTGTAAATTGTTCTTTTTTTTTAATGCGAGTTATAGATTTATGCGAATGTTACGAGTTATTAATAAATTCTACCTAGATACTTTAATGAGAAAACGGATAAGTAAATAAATGTTTCAGAACGAATTTAATGTGTTATAAGAAACCCCGTGATTGTGGAAAATCGACGTTTTTAATTCACAGATTATTTATAAATTTTTAAATATAATATATATTTATATTTACAATTAGATTTCTCTTCTAATACAATTTATCGGAATTGTAGATATGAAGAGATGAATTTGAAGGAAAGCTCTTATCTAGGTGTCTTTTCTATATTTGCCCATAAAAGTGCATCCGCCTAATCTGCACAAATACATATGTATAATACTATCGAGTATATAGGGTGGAATAGGTTACTCTTTTTTAACATTTTTTTTTTGTTTTTCCTATTTTAAAATCAAACCTACTAATTATCAATCGAATCATTTGAGATATTCTACCAACAGCCACAGAGAGTTATTTACTTGTTTTTGTATATGAGCCGGTAAGCTAAATTTAAAAGGTTACTTTCCAACCAATATTATCTTATGTAGTAAAGAGTGATAGAATGTTCACGCCATGAACTTTAAAATACAATTTATCGCATATTAAATATTGGAATAGAAATAATAAACTGTATTTCAGAGACATACTTTTGTAAAATACTTGAATAAATGTTTAGTCTTGGTTTTTACTTTGTTAGTACAAGTAATAAAATATTCACTTTCTAAAACGTTGAAATACATGTAAAAGAAACGAAGATGGCTGATTAGGTAATAATTTTTTGAGCATTAATCGCTAAAAAGCAACATTCCAGCAATCCAATTACCTATTGTATCCTAATATAAAACATGGAACTATTAAATAATAAAACATCAAAAACAAGCAAATTATGGTTAGGTACTTTAATTAAATCGTATATGTGACGTCAATAGGGTTAAAATTAAATATTATTACAGAGGCAATTAACACGTTATAAAAATTTACACCTATTTTGAGGAATAATATTGGAAGTAAAGTAAAGTTCTTTGTTGAGAGGTATGTACGTATCAAAATGAATGTAATTCTCGATAATATATGCGTACAAAACCATAGGAGAACTGTGTGTACAGTTATTACATGGGAACATTCAAAATTCTCGTTCTAATTTTGCAAGATTTAAGTTGTTACCCATACTAGTATCTGAATGGGTGACTGCATAGTATTTCTGTTTGTCTACGTTGTAAGGTAAGAAAAGTAAATTTTCAGTCCATAAAACCTACATTTTGTGCAATTACAAACCGTTAAATTATTACTTAATCACTTAAATTATAATACCTAAGTACTCGTATATACAGAAGTTTTGGACATGTGCTATCATTAATTTAATGCACCTAACATAATCTCTAAAGTAAATGTCACGTTGTAATTAAGCGCAAAATGTTCCTGTGAATAGTAGGGAGAGTGTTGTACTTCACACAGTTTGCAACAAGGGATCCAGTATTACATTCCGTTACACATTGTTTTCAGTATATAAAGGTAATGTGATGTGGGAATCACAACAAATCAGTTCATGTTATATTTATCTATTTAATCTCAGTAAATAAAAATGGTTCAAGATGGCATTTAAGACCTTTTCAAACATTTTCTTCAAGGTTTTGTGCTTTTTCGGTATTTACCTTATTTTTTTTATGACGAAAAACTATTTTATCCAGAACATTGACATTTATATAGGTTCACCAATGTCCACGATATACATACATATATGTACAGATTTATTAAAATGAAAACTAAACCAACAACATATATATGAAAGGCAATGTCCCCCCAAAACACTACGTAAAAACTAATGGAATAATAATAGAGATCGGAATGACAGTATATATCATAGAATTATAACTAATTCACATTGGGAATATTCTGAAATAAGATAACATTATGGATATTGCTAGAAAAAAGAAGTGTACGGAAAGTTGCAATTAATTTTTTTTATATCGTATTGTTGTATCCGTTTTTTAAGTAGTTCTATTTACTCTACGTAATTGGTAAGACATTGTTAATATGCCATCTTCTACTACGTTTCTCATTTCAAATTTATCTTGTTTAATCAATATTCTCGATTTTTTTTATTATATTGTCATTTTTGCATTTCTGTAATATAAAATTCTATTAATATAGTAAATGGAATAATTATGAGTTTAAGGATATTAAAAAAATCAAGGTTTGTATGAAAACGACTATTTGATAGTTGGCAAAATTGTTTTTTTTTTATAATTAGTATATTATTATATAATAAAATTATTTTTTTACTGTAAAGGTTGGTTTGAGTTAAAATTAAATAAATATTGGTTTGTGATAAAGGTGAGCTATAACAACACCACTATCGTCAATGATAGACAGGTCCAGTTGGGGTGATTTATTATCTTGCTGAATTTCTACACTAGAATGATTCATTCACAAGAAGATTTAAATTTGTTAAGTGAATTGTTAACATGTTGTGTACATAAATAAAAAAAATATCATCGAAAATACTGTATAATTAATAATTGGTTAATTGTGCTTCAATGGAATATTTTTAGGCTTATTAGATTAGGTAAAAACCAATATTAAATGTTTATTTAACCATTTTGTTGTGGCATTGCTTGGATAATACTATTTGTTCCTAAGTGTTATTTTTTTAAACTAAACTAATAAGTTGGATTTCTGTAGATATTGATGTGGATATTTTATCTTTTTGCAAAAAGAAATAACATATAACACCCTATATACGATGTCGTTGAGATGAAAATTGAAATATGAGTATGTAATTGCTTCTGAATCCTAGATTTTATTTGTCTGTTATTAAACTTTCAAGATAATTTCTCGCCTTGATACCAAACCAAATACGAATCCTTAATTCAGAAAAATTCTTGTGCGTTAAGCTAAAGGATATTTAACGATAAACATCTAATTACAATATGTTTTCCATTCAGTATGGCTTCTGCTTTAGCGCTTAAAGAGGTACATAAAAAATGTATTAAACCATGACAATCCCTACTGAACATACATCATCAAAATCTAATATTTTATACCTACCAGAGGGCGCATTAGGAGGCAACCGAAACCTTCTGCTTTCTCAGTAATTCACAGGTCATAAATCATTTTTTTTATTAACATTCGGACATAAATTAACGCTATATGCATGGGAGCCCCATAATTACTAATTAAGTTAGCTTTACACTAATTTTATAAAACACAGAAGTCCGTAAATTTTAATCATCGTAATCTTCGGGTGTTTGTTGGTATATAAAAAGTGAAACAAAAAGCCGTGGGAGAAGTACGGAAAACATTGGCTTGCCCGCCGACCTGCTAAATTTCTGACAACACTTTTTAAACGAACCGATTTTTTCATTAAGTTTCTCCCTTTTGCATTCGCCTTAAAACACTTCATGAGCGGTCCCGCTCTTGCTACACGATATTAGAATGAGAAAAGCGGTAATTTATTGCAGATATTTACATCTAGCCAGGACCACCGTTAGGCTTCAGGTTATTGCTGAAAAACACAATTTAATCGGTAAGGTACACAGACTTTAGTAGAAAATGAGAAAGTAATTAAATTGTTTAGATGTTGTTTTAATTATAATTTTGTATAATTAACCAAAAAATATAAATACGATTGCTATACAAGAAAGTATAAAAAAACCAATGACTATCAATATTATACTAATTTTAAACATACCCCATTTAAAATTATTATAACATATAGCTTAAGTGCCTATTTCAAAATTTATTTTAAATTCATTGTTTATTTTGTACATTAAACGTTTGATTTGTCTAAAAGAAATTGCATAGAAAGAAGCTGTTAAGATTACTTCGACTGTCATTACGAATTTATTTTTGTTTATTTATTTAAGTACAAGTGCAAAAATGGGTCTAGCCCAAGAACATTGTACTCTTAAAACATAAGAAAAAGAAAAGTAAGTAAATGCTATACATACAGGATGTCCGAACTGACTGAAGAAGAGGAATATACGCCAGATCAAATTTATAACTGCGACGAAACTGATCTATATTATAACATGTTGCCATCAAAAAGTGGAAAAGATGAGCATGCTGCAGCCGGTTACAAAAAAAAATAAAGTAATATATTTGATATTATATATATAGTGAAATAAACGCAAACGACTGTTAGACTGAAGATGCTTCAGGTTGAAATAACAATTTAATTGCAAATTTAGTATTTGCAGTAAAACGCATATTTGGTGCTTAAGGACCATTTATGGTTGGCATTTAGATAATAAACAACTTTTTTTCTAGTACAAGGGAATACCGACGCGAACAAATTCAAATTTTAAAAAAAAAATAGGGGCTCCATTTTTTTTTTTTTTTGAAAATAATTGACATCATGCACATTTCAAATGACCCGAAGATCATTCATCACAACAACAGACATCATAAGATGAGTTTCTTTTTATATTTTATGAATACTTATCACGTGTTCCTTCCCTTTTTAGTTTTTTTTTTTTTTTATTTATTTTGTCAACCATTTTCCAAAGAGGTTTATTGGAGTTATTGGAATGCTTCACTCTGCTTTTATGTCTCTGTTTTACGATCTCGAACTGTGATCATTAGATAATACCTGCAATAAATTCACCCATTAATAATACATAAATGTGGAAAGTGTACATATCCTGCATGTCAAAAAAAATTATATGTGTAAAATAACAACCTAAACATATTATGTAAAATGTAGCAATTATTCATATCACAGATATTCTTGTAAATAAATACATATACCGTAACACACTACGTAAATGTGATTTTAATAAGAAAATATATTGAAAAATCTATATAAAATGCGTACGATGTAAGGGGCAATACGTTTGCTTCGTGTAGAATAGATATCTCCTGCTTTTTTGCACATATGTAAATAAATACATATCTACGTATTTAAATGAACAATCATAACTTGCTATCGATAATAAACATTCTAATTAATACTTTATATTTTCGGAATTGTTTATGAAAATTCTTATATCATGTTATTATATTATTATTATTATTATTATCATTGTAATTAATTAGTATTATGTTTTATTGAGATAAAATAAAGTGTGAAGGAAGTATAATTGATTATGTATTATTTGTTACATCCCCTACAACAATAAGTCAATTAGTATCGCCTGGCTGGTAGTCGAGTGGCTTGCAGGCTTGGCTATCAGTGCGCAGTCCGGGGTTCAAATCTCGCTCTGGTCAATTGCGATAATCGGTTTTTTCCGGGGTCGTAATGGTGATTAGGAGGGAGATTTGACTCTGCGGGGGCCTGATAAGCTAAAAAATATAGCTTAGGCATCACCACCCCTTAAAAATGAAAAAAAAAAAAACAATTTGAAAATATAAGTATCATATACGGGTAGGTAGCAAAATAATGAGCTAAGAAAGATACAACAGATTCCAATTGTTAGACCTGCTCCTCCATCTTTTCTTTTTTAATTTTTACTAGTGCAAAGGCCGTAGTCGTGGTAAGTATAGTAAGAAACGCCCTTGAGCATATTTGTCCTATAAGTCACATTGAATGTCTATAATATTTCTGCAAAATATCAACAGTACAAAGGCCGTATTTTTTGCCAAAAGAAAAAATGATTTAATTTATAATCTTTTTTTTTTGATAAGTACTTCTTGTACTTTTCGTCTCGTTCCTTAATTTTTCAAAATGTTGCAGACATTTGCAAGGTATATTCATGGCCAAAACATTAAAACTTCTATCCCTGGATTTCGGGTAATACCCGATTTCGGGTAAAGCTCGATACCCGAGTAACCCGGAACCGGCTTGTGCACTAAACGGGTACCCGAATTCTGAAAAGACGGGTTTCGACAGCCCTATTTGTATTTATTTTTAGTGTATTGTGACTTTCAAGGCTTTACCTTTACTGAGTCTGTTTAGTAAGTGACAAAAGAAGTAAGAAAAACAGTATATTGATTGATTAGGGCTGTCGGAACTCATCTTTTTCAGGTCGGATACCCTTCCAATGTACCACTCGTTCTCTTGTTACCCAGGAATTCATATTAGGTACCAGAAATCGGATATTACGTGAAATGGGGTATTACATATCATATCTACACATACATTTATAATATTATTTTTGAAACGCATATTCACGCTTATGTAGAATTGTTCACAAGTGTTACTTGAACAAATATTTATAGCTATACTTGTATAGGTATAATGTTACACACATATGTACTATATATGTCTGGCATCAGATTTAGAGCAGGATATAAATAAAGAGAGAAAGGTATAGACCATCTATGAACTGTGGGAGCGTAGTATAATAAGCACGTGTTGCCTAGACGGCGACGCGTGCCTTTGATGTTAAGAAAATAGCAAATAAAATAAAATACTGCAACAAAATAGACGCGCACAGAAATAAATTTACCTTATTTGAGTGTTTTTTTTTTTTCTGAGAATGTATTCTGAAATAATTTTAACATTATTTTCATTTTAATAATATATTTTAATGAGTTCGTATTTTACTAAATATATAAATTAAATAGATGGATTTTTGATATATTCAGTAAAATATATCAAATATTATAATATCAGCGCTTGTAATCAAAAAAAATGTAAATATTATCCTGCCTAATTTATTCATTTATAGATCTCAACAAATACTTAATTTTGTGTTACAATTTATTTTATAAATGATATTGTCTTGTAAACACTAAACACGAGTTAGGCAGAAATAATTTTCTATTAAGTAGTAACTATTAGCTACTATTAAAAAAATGTATAAAGAAACAATCTAATCTTAGGAAGTAGGTTGGGGATATTTTCTTTATTTTTAATGAAAACTGTGATATGCGATGAAAAGAAATACTTGATACTTTGATTTTGTAGCCATGATTGTGTAAATATTTAATAGTTTACTGAAATTTCGGCTTAGGATAATTAACCCCTTAAGCGGTCATGTCGTATTTATTCGTCTTACGACCACATAGTTAAATGTATCAGGCCACTTAAGAGGTTAAAACTAATTTATATCGCAAAACGTTTCCACTTGACGATATCAGTATGGGTAATGAAATTCTGTAATTCTTATCAAATATTGAGTTTTTTTTTGATAAGAATGTTTTTTTTTACTCTTTATAATAATCCATTGTTCATATTTTACCAGTTTACTGTATTGCTGTGCATTCGATGATACCAAAGGGCAAGCAAAATTTCTGTGCAAAACAACACCTAAAGTAAATAGTTGAGGGGTCTAATTGGTCTAATTCTTATTGCAATGAATTGAGAGCAACCACTTTTTGCCGACGAGCCAAAATCATTGCAGAAACCTAGTTTATACAACAATAACGACCAGAATCTTTTTAAAAAAACATATGTGGAACAACTGCGAATTTTGAATGCTGGAAATTAAATTTTAAGACTAAATGACATAAGAACAAAGGTCAATTACAAAAGAATTTGTAATAGAAAATTCAGGGTTTCTAGGACTATCCATAAATAAATTCGGCATCATATTCTCTGTGGAAGTATAAGGGCATTTTATAATATATTTTATTTAATAAATACGATAACAACTACTTTTTTAATAATTTATTTAGTAACTAAAATAGTGAAATAAAGTATAAAACATAAAGTATATTATTAACAAGTAACTAATGAGGCTAAAACATAAACCCGCATACCATGTTCTCTGAAAAACATACTTTTGTGTTCAACGTTCAATAAATAATATGTATACATTTTTCATGTTGTCTATACCTTCTTTTGTTTATTTATATCCCGCTCTACATCTGATGCAAGACTTTTGTCTTATATAGTACATCTATTAGGGCGCTAAAAAGCGAGTACCTGTGGTACTAATTTTCATGGTAAAACCTTTATTAAGGGACCACAAAAAAAGTTGGAGAACTACTGCAACTCAGTAGAAATCATCTTCGTGCCTTAATAGGTCTCCTAACAAGACACTGTACTCTGAAAGGAGACCTACAGAAAATTGGGATCAACACTGGAGATACCAACTGCAGACTGTGTAATGAGAGGACAAGGAACGCTTACCACATTCTGACATGAGACTTCGCTCGACTTCACGTAATATGCACTAGAGATTGTCCAATTTCAAGATCAACCAACAGACAGCAGCAGCCCAGAAATGCTCCTTGGGAGTGTGGCGAGAACGTCGGCCAGAGAAAGACCAGGAGGCGGTCAGCCGGAAGCCAGCAGAGTATGGTAAATGCGTATTATTTATACAAAAAATGGTGGATGCACACGAAGTATAAGGCCTCTAAAAAAGTTTGGAAAATAATATTTTTTTTCTCCCTATACTTACCAGGCCACGTCCTTTAAAATGTTCAATTACTCTATTGTTTCCTGAAATAAGTGAGAAGCGAAATAGATATTTTACGACCATTTCTTCATCGAAAGGAAAAAGCCCCCGTTTAGCACAAAGAAAGCGCGATTCTCTATGCTCGAATTTTCCGTTTCCCACTGTTGAAGAAACCGATGAAATACGGAAGCCGGAGCAGTAACGGTTTCAAATCTATCTGTTTATATAAGCATTGTGTCCTATGAAAACACTCCAGGAACATACATCAAATATTTACTTTAGGAGAACTCTTTTTGTGTCATCGTCTACGGATGGAATGTTCGACAGAAATCGATGTAGGAGCATGAGGATGCGACCTTACGTTCGTTCACAGCGAATAACAAATACACAAAAGCGAAGTATGCTTAATGATGAGACTACTTGAACGGGATCGCAAGTAGAAAATAATTTAAACTGAAATCAGGTACCAGAACTTGTTTAAAATAATACCGCATATATACATTTTAGTTAGTGTGCACACAGTATCGTCAAAATCAACATAAATTCATTTAAGCGTTGTTTGCGTTTAAAAATGTTTAAAAGTTGAACATCTGTAAAAAGACCCTAAATAATTCGAAGGAAATTTCAATTCCATACACCATAAAAGTGTTATGCCTTGACGTTTAGTTCTTAAGGCTACTTTACTGTTCCCAAAACTTGAAGGGACCCTACCCATACGTTGATTGATTAAAATTTGCAGAGTAACTGAGGGATTGCTTTAATCAATCTGCTAATCTATCGCTCAGTGTTCGTGTCCAATATAATAAACGGGACCCCATCCATCAATAGTTTAGGAACTGATCCATTTCAATATCGCTTGTTATTCATGCGAAATATCCGATAAAATAAAGTGGTTTCAAGGTAAACAACGAGCGGATTGACTATTTAGGATGTAAAGTTGACATTGGGATATATTGCGGTAACACCGGACAAGGCTGTTTGAATAATTTTGCTGAGAGGTGAAGGGGTATTTCATCACTTCAAAAATAATTTCTTTTATCAGGACGTCCATAATTTCCTCGAAACATAACATGCATTAATATAAGTTATAAGTCACAATTTCGAAAGAAAAGAAGTAGGTATCTATTTAGAATTGCACCCATTAAGCATTCCAAAAAGTTTATTGGAGTACTTTGACTTTAGGATTTGAAGTAGTTTAAACTCTTATCAGGAAAGAATATGGAAACTTTAATAAAAATCTACCTACAAATAAAATATTACTTGAAAAATTTTGAAAGTTGTTTTAGATATATCATCACCTACAGTAAGCTCCCTGATCACTTCCCAGTTTATTTTTTTGTTTATTTGTTCCACTTTTTGTATTTATTTAAGACAATTTTGAAGAGGATTCTTGAAGAAGTGCAATGGCGAAATCCTTATTTATCTTCAAATGTTGATTGAAAATATCTTCTTTTCCCATTTGTCTCATTCGTCTTTTCACAGCAAATTAAATCTCAATGAGACTTTGTAGAAATGTTAAATAAAGCTGCGTAACATTACTGAACTAAGTATTTCTAAAAATACAAAACCATTTGCGATTTCTTTCTATCATTTTCGCTATAAAAAAAAAACTTGCTATTCGGTAGTACCTGCAACTAATTCTGCTACAGATAGAAAAGAGTGCGTTACGCAATGCAGTTAAAGAACATTTTCTCAAAAAAAAATAAAAGGTTATGCTACTACCAGTTTTTGATAATGCACCTACTTTCTTTTTATTTTACATTAAAAAGTCTAAAAATTTTTGACGGTGCTGCACTTTCAATATTGACTACAGCGAGTTTAAAAAATTTTCAAATGGAAAAGAAATGTGCCACAAACAATATTTAGGAACGTCTGACTGCCACAAAATGCTGGGCCCTCATTAAAAAAATCGGAAGTAGTAATATTCTATTTATATTTAAAAACAAGATATTTTTGGAGTTTTAGGTTATGAAACCTTCAAATTATATAAATTCCATAATATAATTTTGTCTTCATGTTTGTCATATGCATCTAACTTTTTCAAAAAGGTAAAATCCAATTGTTTACAGTTTAACTAGTTAAATCTCTCTGATCACACACACGTATGCACACATCGCAAAATACTCGGGTTTGAAGGGAGGACCTCAAGATTTGCAATCGTATACCACACGCTAGGTTATGTCTCCGTTATTCATGAATGAACTCTGAGTTGGAATAAATCACCGATTTATGATAATTGCAACTAGAAGTAACAAAAAATTAAAATTATCATTTTCTAGCTGAAGCACCCGGGTTTTAGCCGCAACCCTCTCCTCTTGTGATAGTCGAAAAATGTTCTACCACTGACCTATATCTCCATTTTTTATACACGAACAATGAAACAAGAAATAAAAAATATTCTAATAGGGGACACCCGGGTTTGAACCGGGGACCTCTCGATCTGCAGTCGAATGCTCTACCACTGAGCTATATCCCCGTTATTCATGAATGAACACTGAGTTAGAATAGCCTTGATTTATTATAATTAAAACTAGAAATAAAAAAAAATAAAAAAATATTCTAAGTAGGGGACACCCGGGTTTGAACCGGGGACCTCTCGATCTGCAGTCGAATGCTCTACCACTGAGCTATATCCCCGTTATTCATGGATGAACACTGAGTTGGAATAATCTCGATTTATTTGTAATTAAAACTAGAAATAAAAAAAAATAATAAAAAATATTCTAATAGGGGACACCCGGGTTTGAACCGGGGACCTCTCGATCTGCAGTCGAATGCTCTACCACTGAGCTATATCCCCTTGCTATTAATATATACATAGATTTAATTGTTCGTACTTTGCCATTGTTTTTTCAAAATTATCTTAAAACAATTAGTAAACATAATTCTCAAGGTTGAAGTGATACCTTTTGTATCATGTTCAAAACTTGAATCTTCCATCTTATTTTAATACTAATTCTACGTGAGTAATATATGGGTTTATTGTCCAACAGTTTGAACTATTATTTACCTGATAGGTTTAAACAAATATGAAGTGCATTGTTAATTGTGTTAAATTTTATTATTGGCGATTCATAATATCAACAAAACTTTTAAGCAAGGATTTACAATATTCGAACTATATCGATACAATTTCAAATTATCGCTTAAAAAAGAAATTTTAAATTACTACTGCTTATATTCCAATGTAGAACTCTTAAAAGTTGAGTTTCCTTTGAACATTAGTCAGCTTCTTAAGGCAAAAGTAATTTAATTTGTCAAACCCTATGCTATCAGCGGCAGTCGCTTTTTTCTAATTTCACCCCAATTTACTTCAAGATCCTTTTTGTGGCTTTAGCAAAAAAACATACCCAACAAAATAAGATAACCAACTCGCTGAAGCAGACAGAAATAATATCGATAGAATAAATGGCTCGTCACAGCGGTTGAAAAAAAAAAATAAAAGCAGCTAGGGCAAAAAAAAGACTAATACTTTATTCCAATGAGTTACAATATGCATAGATATACATACAGTCAGTTCTTAAAATTTGCGAGGGATTTATTCAAAATGTTGATGGCGAATATGTTCTATTATCCTATATTAAATGGTGGAGAAGGTGCATAATCAAGTGACCGAAATCGCACCATTCCATTATCGAGGTTGGTACAAGAATTCGATTATAACGTTTCTACTAACAATAATGGCCAAAATCAAGAAATGAATGATGATATTTTTTTTGTGCCAAGCATTGCAAATATAAATGAAGGGTGCACGGGAATAACGATCAAAGTCCATATCATACATTAAGAGATAAATGAATTTTAAAGTTGACACTTAAAGGTTAAACAGAAACTACATTATAACAACTTTGATTTCTACGGACTACGACCGTTTTGAAATAATTTGAACGCGCATTATTATAATACTCAGAATTTCCTACAAAATGGCACCCTTATCTCATTTTCACAAAAAATGGACTTTGATCGTTATTCCCGTGGACCCTTCAATGTCAATGAAGATTATGAAAATATTTTGATCATTAAACTCTCTCGATTAAGACCCTGATTAGTAACTGTTAGGTTAGGCTTAAGGATATTTGTCAAGCAATTTCATGCTAAAATATTCTTTGACATTCACAAACGAAAAAAACAGTACCTGGTTCTTGTATGTCGTCCTAACTATGGCCAGAACTACTAGTTATAGGCTATTCTTCTTAAATTGGAGCAAGTTCTTCCTCGGTTAAACCATCAGCGTTAGGAACAACCTCTTCTTTAGGAAGTTCTTCACTCAAAGATAGCCCCGGGAGAAGTATTTTTTTTCTAGCAAGCTTTTAAGGTTAATCAATTTTGTTTTTCCGATTCGACGATGTCATTCATTTAAGGTAGATTTTGGTGAGCAATGGTTGACGTGTACTTCTCAATGTTCATCTATTGTCCTGAAATAATCTTCGAGCATAATAAAGCTTAAAAACTTATCTCTCTATTGAGTGATAGGATATTATTGCTGGTTGCGTTTGAAGATATGAAGATGACTGCGATATTTAGGTGAACATTTTTAAAGACATCGAGATGGTTCACGTCTTTTAATTGATGGGAGCAATGACAATTTTGTTTGATCTTTGATTTTTTATGTAGTAGATTGAAAATGCGTTATCATTAATAGAAGCGAACAAAATAAAACCTCCAGACGCATTCATTAGTGGCTTTTAAACTAGTTCATTCGGCTCTAGAAAGGAGTGTTGTGTCAGAAAATTTCTTCCAATACACAGCTACTTCATCTGCGCAAATATTTGGTCTGCCATATGTCACTTGATCCAGCCTTTAAGTTCTGAAGGAAAAGTTCACTTTCATATTCCACAGATCTAGCATCATCTACAAGTTTCATGTTATGGAGACCAAACTGTCAAAATTTCTTCGAACAGTTTAATTTTAAGCCATTGATAGTGAAATTAATCAAATATTTGTTTATCTTTTCAATGTATGAGCGGCCCAAATAACTGTATCTCATTTTGAGCAATATCTCTCACATATACTCTTAGAGCTTTTACCATTTTTTTAAAGGAACTAGTTGCGTATTTGCACGATTTTTAACAAATACGCCGAACTAGCACTTGTCCTGTTCCCTCTGATCAAATTTCCTTTCGTTTTAATTATTCTTACAGTTATATCATTGATATGAAAGAAAACAGCTAACCGAGGGTGTCCTCCTGCAGCAATCTCTCTTGCAGGGGTATCTAGTTCCCCATTTTCTCAGCACCAGTGCAGGTAAGGATTTAACTCCACAAAGAAGACAAAAGCCACTCAAACAATGCAGTCAAGAAACACATGGCAAGAAGTTCTTATTACTGGAACACAAAATTTAGACAAATGGAGTTGGCAATAGGTATGTAGGACATAAAATGTTTGCATCGCAATTTAATATTTCGAATACAAGCAGAGTTTTTGCAGGCCAGGGTCATATTGAGTACGCAGGACTCCTACCACAGATAATACACCCAAACAGATGATGCGTAGAATTATTAGTGCGGAGCGGATCCTTATATAAAGCGGACGTATAATTATTAAGTATAACGAATGTGAGAAAAGGAAAAACATAGCTGATGTAAATAACACATCGCAAAGTGGTTCGTTTGTTCGTATACTTACCTTGTTCCTATCCTGGCTTGATGAAAACATGTCACAATTCTAGAAGAAATAGGTCCCGCTTTGTCTGAAACACATTTAAGGTTTGCTTTCAATTTTTTTTTAAATCCAGTAGACCTTTACAGCTTTGCATAAAAGATGCTTTTGTTTGAAATAAAGAACCTTTCGCATTCACTTTATGCCAAAATGTTACTAAGGAATGTTGTTCAAAATGAAAAGTTATGACAGTATGTAAATTTTCTGAGTAATTGGCGTACTTTGACAAAATCAATTATTTATCAATTGCATTTAGGGTAAAGTACTACTTCCGTTTACAGTTTGCTATTATTGTACTAAGAAAAATTGTTTAGGACAAAAAGTTATAGAATCATGCTAATTTTCAGAATGATCACAATGCGTGCTATTTATAAAAAGAAAACCAATACCAAGTTAATTTTAGTCAAGATAATCAAATTGTTGTGTTTTGTATTACTAATACATTTCCATCAGAAGATGCTAGTGGTACCATCTATAATTCGTCGAAGAAATTATTTTTTGACCATAGGTATACTAGTACGATATTTACAATTACCTTTTTATTAATATTTATTTGCACTGGTTACTGTTATTATTTACAATAATCAATAGCATCCTAAATAATCGAGTTTAATAGTTGCAGGTGTATTTTGTGATTTGAGTAATGATGTATCTAATATCTGTCCAATGCCTGTCAGACAGACTAAGATTCTAGCACTATACATTGTTATTAATATCGTAGTATTAACAACCCAAATTTTCTCATTTATAAAATATAGAGCGTTACAATACACACCTTTTTAATCGTACTTATTAATGTTAGCTGTCATTAAATTAAATATGAAATATATTGTCGATTTGGATTATTTTTCTCAGTATTCATCCAATTTGAAATCTGATATTTAGCAAATCAGAAGTCAAACACACCCACGAAGATCTCACCGGTTATTTGAACTTATTTTCACAGTTAATAAAACTCTCCAAGCGGCTATTTCGTATTATTTACAATACATGCTACCATTTCCTTTAATTCGCAACAAACTGCCGCCCACCTTTGGCCTTATAATGCCATTATGTGGTCTTTGATTAAAACATTGCGGACCGCTGGTCTATTGTTCTCTTAATAAAAATTAAATGGAAGCTTTTTCTTATATTGTTTACTACATGATTTATAGTTCTCCCCTCATCAACATCAAAAGCATTCATTTGTACATACGAAAACTATCAACCTTAAAATAAATTTCAATGCTTTCACATATTGAAAATGCCACGTTCACTACAATATTTACGCTCTTGGCAAATGTACTCCCATATGTTTCCACCACTGGCTTAATATCTTACTTTAATAGTGTTATTACTCATAACTAACGGGCATATTACTCCACATGAACACGCTAGCGTAATATGTGCTTGTATATAACATCAACCATCTTAATAGGTCTACTTAATAAGCAAAACCTCATTTAAGACGAAAATAAATTTTCAATTTGCGACCCTTCAATGCAGGGCATTGCCCGCTTTCCCTTAAACTA
This sequence comes from Protaetia brevitarsis, assembly GCA_004143645.1. NCBI lineage: Eukaryota > Metazoa > Arthropoda > Insecta > Coleoptera > Scarabaeidae > Protaetia > Protaetia brevitarsis. Next base: position 15,174 of record RXPK01004708.1, on the reverse strand, counting down.
TGAAATTTTAGTATGCCATATGCGAGAGCTGGCATTCCACCCCACTACTAAATCAAAGCGAAATTTCCCGCATTAATATTTTACAATGGCGTTTGTCAATTACTATAGTTGCCATACTCCGTATCCGTTTCAAAGGGGTTAAGCGTGCATCCAACGACATATACACCATGTTAGTTGATATTACCCTTTGCAATATATATACTATAGTTTAAGTCAAGTTTATTACCTTGGCAACGTTATTAAAGCAACCAATTTATGGTGTACACGTTTCAGGTAATGCATCATCATATTAACTCCAACAGTTACTTCTAGTAAGCATAATTAATGTGCGTTGGCGAAGCACAAAGGCCTTCGGCCCCGCGGCACAGTACGGTTAGCGTTCACAGGCCACAACATACGTATAACACACATCCGGTAAGTATAACTCAGCGGATTTATCTCGTGCCAGTCTGGAATTCCTAAAGATTTTCTAGGGAACACGACAGGGAGCAACAGGTAATCTGTTTTCAACCACCAACGTTTGTGTTCCTAAGAATATTAAACGGTGATGTTGCTGGTGATTTGCGACTCACTTAAACAGTTTATTGAAATATATACCTAGCTATAATGTGAAACGAATGCTCTGTTTAAACTAGTTCTAAAGCAACTGTGTAGAAAAATATTAATACAATTGAGGATACGAGTGGATGAAGGTGTTATGTTACAAAATCAAACTTTTTCAGAAATTAAGTTTTTTTATATAAGTTTTCTCAAAAGTAGTGTAACATAACCCCTTCATACATTCACAAGACTCGAGTGTTCTTGAATATCTGGATTTTCGATGGTGCTATGTGAAAGATGGGTACAAAATACCATGATTCATGCAAAAAACACAGTTTTTAAAATGCGACATAGCACCTTCATCCTCTCGTATCTTCAATTATTATTAATTATATTTACCTAAATGTGAATTGGCCTCTATCCAAACGCCTAGAAATCGTTCATCAACTGTCAATCCGTAGTTTCAGGTCAATTGTTGTAGAAGTAGGTGCCCGGACGATCTCTCACTCCATTAAAGACGGAACGTTAGCGAGGAGTACATTTAGAACACATTCACAACAACCTCAGAAATCCCGGTTCTAGAGGATGTGACCGGTAACTTACTACATGGTAAGTGAAATGTATATAAAAAAGTAATAAGTTAACCGCATCACTAGTAAGCAGTGTGTCAGTAATGAACACCCGGCAATCACTTCTAGAATACCAAAATATTTGGTTTTTAATTTACACAGTCCAATAGATCATATCATCACATCATGAGTGTTAAAATATGTTTAACTAATTGTCATTCACGAAAATCGTGATTGTTATCCGCTATTAGTAAGTGCTGTCTGATTATTTTAAATGCACAATGCATTAATGCAAATAAGCGGATTATTCCGACACGGTAACGTTCTAATATTGATATGAGAGAGTCACATGAAAGGGAATCTTAACTAAAGCGATAAGATCTCTGCGTAAATATAAACTGTGTTTTGAACAGAAAATAAAAGGGCTGTTCGAACATGTGGTTCGCGAACGGTTCGTGATAACGTGAACCAATCAGAGAACAGATTGGAGTTCTCGCGAACTGGAACGCGTTGTCTGATTGGTTCACATGATCGTGAACCGTTCACGAACTACATGTTCGAACAAACCTAAAAATGTGAAAACTTTAAATATTCAGACAGGAGAGGTAAATATATACTATACCATTAGATAGGTTTCTCAGCATTAAGTGTTTTATCATTTAACCAATTTAAAAGTCATTTTTGCCAGATATTTTATGTCATTAACTTGTATTCAAGGAATAGTTGACAACTTACCACCTCGGGTGATGGCAATAAATGCGCCTGATGTTATTTTCGTTTGCGATTTTAAGGTAAGATCGTAGAAGTGTAGAATGTAAACGGTCCTGGAAATATAAGAGCGTCAAGCAAAAGTTAAGATACAAGTACCTTCAAGTATTTGTAGATTATTAAATGATTGTTCTAATTTGAAACGATCACCTATAGAATTTTGCTTGAATATTTACAACAGAAAAAATGTTCTAAAACCAATATCTCACTGTCATTATCTATTGGTAAAAAAAAACAATTTCAAAAAGCTTTATTTGAAAGAATCATAATTATAATCCGACGACTTATAAGTATAACACAAACATTTTCAAGTAAAAGACAATACAAAGTAAAATTATATTTTATTCTAATTCAAAAAGAACAGAGTACATTTACAAAAGTTTAGTAAATTCAATGGAGAAACTTCAAAAATGCACATACAATATCTGTGTTAATTCTTCAATATTTCGTACATTCTCTATAGGATTATTGTTTTTGCATTCTTGAAGTTGCATTTCCATGGAATTTACTAAATTTGCACAAAAATCTGTTCCTCGAAGACGTTCCCGTATAAGTTCTGCGTGTCGTTGCAGTCGCGCGAGATATTTGCAATTTTGTCAACATTTTGACGTTTATACTTTTTCCAATAAAATAAAATATCTCAGGATATGAAACGTTAAGATATTCTACTGATGTGGTTGCAAGTACACGGTCATAGGTATTGATTGCGATAACGATAACTGCGATATTTTATACAGGGTGTTCAGAACTTATGTCGAATATGGATACTTTAAAAACAAAAGAACTTTTTTTTCAATTGGAACGTGGTATTTTTCAGTGCAGCATTGAATGCAACCGAAGATTCTACATCGATTAGTATTAAGGTTATATTTCTGATAGGATATGATTTTTTTTTTTTGTTATTAACTATCATAGGAAAATTGTTAAGTTAGAGTAGGAACATTTTAATTATTATGGAATTGATATAGTACTTAGAATAGGTAGCTTCGTGTAGTACCTTTTAGGATCATTGAAGTTATTTAGCTTTTCACAAATAAAGTATTTTTTTTTATATTTTATTCAATATGACTAAATTTTTTTAATGCAACAATATTTTTCCAGCAAAGTGATGTTAGTTGACGAAATGCATTTTCTTCTCTCAGTGTGCGCACGTTTGAATCCAATATCCGGTACTGACAAAGTAAGTTAATTGAGAGAAATAAATATTTATTTACCCACATAAAAGCAAACCACCTGCTTGGGATAATGAATACCTGATTGATTTTACAATTTCTTTTTCTCTGTGTAGTTGGAGGATGATGTCCCTATATTCTGCTATTTTTTTCCTCTTCTTTTCCGGTGAGTGTCTCTCACCTCGCTCGGGTATTACTTTTCGAAGACATAAATCTTTTGGTGTGTGTAGTCTAAGACGATCATGTCAGGTTTATTTACTTCAATTCGCGTCGTTGTATGGAAATAGAATTTATTCTCATTAAAGAATGACAAAGCGGGAAAATTATTTCAGTGAGTTTATAAAATATTTCCAATTTCTAAATGCGGCAACACATAAATCGATATGGAGTTGATTTCTTGTGTCCGCTTCAAAAATATTGAATATGATTTTTGCATGTAGAAAGATTATTTAATTTTCAATTCGCGAGATTCTTTGCTAAAGTAAAGGGAGAAAAAAAGTGTGTCCATATTTCCATTCCATCCGAGACAGTCAGATGTAAGACGCGAACGTTCTGCAAGAAAAATGTGGAGTCATAATAATTTTCTGAGGCGCAGTAATCATTACCGGCCGATATGTATTCCGGTCTCGTAGACGCAGAACGGCAGGTCCCCCGTCTGAATCGCAAGACGAGACAATTACTAGCCCGTATTCCCGGACCTCTCTTACCTACCAATTCGTTATAACAAATCCACTCGGACACATTAATCATCTAAATGCCTTCGCAGCCCTCGGATCTGTGGTATCGGCGAATTCAAAAGGTAATGGACTCTCGGGGTCCTCCGCGCAGGCCTCGTGAAAAGCGGCGATATTTATTTCATGCTTAAGTGCGACCCCGAATCAATCAGACGTAAAACAAATAACATTACCTGCAGATTGTGGTTTGATTGAAAACTCCGCCGCATTGGTGTCCTCCGGGTTGACGCACCCCACGGTACAGAAACACAATGAACGGGTCAAATTGAAAATGGAACGAGTCGTTCCTAGCTTTTTAAAGACAAATACGAAAATTATATCGAACAAATACTAGGGGAGGGCGAAATCCCACGAGGACGACCGCCGCACTTACCTACAGCGTATTACTGTTACTTGATCTTCGCCCGTTTTATTTCCTCTCATTTCTTCGGAGTACCTGCGGATGTAACTGATATTTACTGCAAATATTGAACGAAATACGTCTCGAGCAATTGCGGCAACAAACAGTCGTCCGTAGAGTAATAATTCCAGATCAATATGTTGTGTTTGTTTTGTGCACTTGACTAGTTCTAATTAAAAAACTTTGTGGGGATTATAAAATGTTTAGTGACTGACGGAATTAATTGTAACTACAGTAGAAAGTAAAGTAATTGAGTTTATATCGGATAAAACGACCACGTAAATTGCAGGAAATTGCTTAAGGTTGTGAGGCAGTTCACTTTCAACTTAATAATTGCCATATACATCAAAAGTGAACAAATTCTATTAAATTTTTGATAGAATTTTTTTATTAAAAGCCTGAATGTGGATGTAAGGAAGTGCTTTCAGAAGTCATTTGATTTAATTTTGAAGATATTATCAATATTATAATAACATACCTAATTCCGATAAGGCAGAGTGTTGTACATTTATTTTTAGCGCAATGATATAAATGAACATGGACAAAAAAAATATCTGTTATCTTGAAAAGATTAGAAAAAAATGCAGCACTCGAAATCACAATATTTAACAAAATTTACGCATTTAATTTTAAATTCATAAACTTCAGAAATTTTTTCCCAATTCGCATAAAACAAAATAAAAAAAATTACCCAACAGGGGACACCCGGGTTTGAACCGGGGACCTCTCGATCTGCAGTCGAATGCTCTACCACTGAGCTATATCCCCGTTATGCATGAACGAACACTGAGTTGGAATAACCTAGATTTATTATAATTAAAAACAGAAATAAAAAAAAAATTAAAATATTTTAGCAGGGGACACCCGGGTTTGAACCGGGGACCTCTCGATCTGCAGTCGAATGCTCTACCACTGAGCTATATCCCCGTTATTCATGAATGAACATTGAGTTGGAATAACCTAGATTTATTATAATTAAAACCAGAAATAAAAAAAGTAACAAAAAATATTTTAACAGGGGACACCCGGGTTTGAACCGGGGACCTCTCGATCTGCAGTCGAATGCTCTACCACTGAGCTATATCCCCGTTATGCATGAACGAACACTGAGTTGGAATAACCTAGATTTATTATAATTAACAAGAGAAATAAAAAAAAATTAAAAATATTTTAGCAGGGGACACCCGGGTTTGAACCGGGGACCTCTCGATCTGCAGTCGAATGCTCTACCACTGAGCTATATCCCCGTTATTCATGAATGAACATTGAGTTGGAATACCCTAGATTTATTATAATTAAAAACAGAAATAAAAAAAAATTAAAAATATTTAGCAGGGGACACCCGGGTTTGAACCGGGGACCTCTCGATCTGCAGTCGAATGCTCTACCACTGAGCTATATCCCCGTTATTCATAAATGAACAAAGTCTAATTAAACAAAAAATGTTGTCTTAGTGTTATTTGTGTTTGATTTAATAATCTATATACAATGCAAATACGAATTTAGGAAAGCAGCTGTTATTTCAAGTTGTTTACGTTACTTTGAGAAAGAAAAAAATCCCGAAAGAAAGTCCTGGAACTGTGAGGTTGTAATGGATGAACGAAAACTGCATACGTTAACTACTAGAAGGATTTATTACTTCAAGCTGCGAGAGAGCGTTATTATTAAGTTACATGCTGTTTTCTATTTCCATTTACAATATATCATGCCGGCTTAAATTGTCGGAAAATAACTTGTTAAAGCCGTTACAGCAAAACTTTAGGGGATGCTGGTAAGAAGTTTCATAAGGGAAAAATCGCGCTTGTTTAATTAGTTTTTTAATTAGAAAGGATTCCCGTTTTTTGTTAGTTTTTAATTTTCAGCGAAATATTAATTTGTTAGAAACACCCCACTCCCCCTTCCCCACTTCAAAACATCGTTTTGATAATTAAAAGGAATTTGTTCGATATATAGTTGCCCACGCCAGGAGCCTGCACAAAGTCTCCCTTCTTTTGGAGTATAATTAAGTCGACGTTGATTTAGATTATCAGAATAAAGCCAAAGCGTTCACTGTGCGTTCGCAGTTATTTCACTGGAGGAATAACAACAACGGAGCGAATCACTTTATCGTTCCTAACAATAACTTTCCTGAAAATTTAATTTATATTAGTTATCGATACAACATCTAGCGACACACGACTGCATCTGACAAACTAATTATAGTTATCGTCGAGTGATAATGCATTCAGCATCAGCGTTGCCTGCACAAATTAGCGAACTGCAGCAGTCGGAGCTTGTCTAATAAATTGTTTGTAAGTTGGTAAGATAAATGAGCCTTTTGAATATGCAGAGATGCAAAGATGTTGAATGTACATACATACATAATAATTACTGAGAACGAACTTATAGCTGAGTGCGCGAACAGCTGGGCGAATAATACGTCAGCATTTGCTGGTGCACGAAAACGAAAAGACAGCAAAGGTAATTTCTTCATGTATTGCAAGGAGAAATGTGTATACAGGCTATGTAAACATGCACAAAGAAATGTATAATAGGATTACTAATTTCTAAGAATTATTCATTCATAATTATTAGGATTGCTGACACTACATTTAAACGGTGCCTACTAATTGCTGCTTTAGCTTAATGAATGAGGTAATTGTATTGATATGTTTGGATGTATGTCTACCTTATGTGTGTCTGTGCATGCATTGCATAAGATTATATTATGTTATCATGAAACGGAAAACTGCTCATTCAAAAATATGATTATTACGATTAAGTGTGATTAGAAAGCCGGATAAATTTTCGCAACTAAAGACCTTTAAATATTAAAATTCTTCTTTTACTAGAAACTCAACGGATCTGAATATGAGAGCTTGTTTGTTTATAAAACATTTTTCCTATAATATCCAATAAATTAACATGAAAACCTAAAAATACTAAACGGATTTTACGGTCACAAAAACATCTGTAAAATAAATGGGTGCAAATAACAACAAATAAAAGTAACGACAAAACAGCTCAATAGTGGTGAATGATGCAAGAGTACAAAGAGGAGTAGCAAGCATCTTAGGTCTCTCTTGTCAAATCTAAATTATATATTTCGTTTTCAAGGTTGCAGAGAACACTAGACAACAAATAGAAACGTATCAAACAATATCATATTCAATACCTGTACCTCAGAGGCAAACTATGTTAAGTCCAAATATGGCGAAATCGAGTATATATAAGTATGTTAAGTCGATATACATACAATGATCTCTCGTTGCCATCTTTTTTGTATTATTTATTATCTTGTGCTATTAAAAAAATAGACACTTTTGAACTATGTTAAGTCACACCTTAGCCTTAACATTTCAGTAACAAAAACGCGTCTACCGTAAAATGCCAATTGGACTTAACATAGTTTGCCTCTGAGGTACAGATCTACAAACTAGATGGGTTAAGCGATAAATCAACAAAATATTTATACACAATCAGATTTGCCACTAAACTAACAAGTATTGAAGCAAGCGAAATAGAATAAGAAAAGATAAAGTATACAAACAGATTATTACAGCTTTACACGAAGCAACTTATGAAAAGCTGATGATAACGGAAAAAAAAGTTCTATATGTGTAGGTACCGTGTAAATTTAGCAAAATGCGCAGTGTGATAGTTCAATGTTACAATATGCTTCTTGCTTTTGGCACACTTACATGTAAAAATTACACTTTTCTATGAGCGTAAGACTAAAAGAATAAAAAACATAAAGTACAAACCATTCTGTTGGACTGACAAAGGTGAAATTTGATCAAAATATAAAAAAATATGAATATGATTAGCCTAGAAGAAATGCCACCAAAAACAGAGAAGACAGGATAGGCGTTTATCAGGCATGCGAATGGGGGTATTCTCATATAATTATCTACAGCCTTTTCCACCGTCTTTAAAAAGAATGGTGTAAGGCTGACAGGTATTTGGTATGAAGATGGCCTTGGCCCTTCTCCAAACTTCTGGAATATACCTAGTTCCAAACTACTCCGGCTTATCAGGTGTGGAAGGATTTTGTCCTGCCCTTGCTAAAGTAAGACTGGAAGAATTCCGTCCACCTCTGGTGCTTTGAAAGGCCGAAAAGTGCTTACAGCCCATTTCAATCGTTCTCTGCTACATATACAATATCTAGCCATTGTAGTAGCTACTTTAGTTGGTCTTCTATTTTGCTTTGGAAAGTTTTTTTGAGGTAGCCATTTTGCTTTCAGGGAAGTGAGTCTCTAAAAGAGGAAGAGCTTAAGTATATCCTTCAAGTTTAATACTGTCAGAAATTACCGAAAGCAGGAGATTATTATTATGTCTAATAGTCAAGCGGCCATCAAGCCGAGAACAGCAGGAAAATCAGTTCTAAGATGGTCAGAGAATGCCTAGGGAAATTAAATGAGCTACGCAAAAGAAATAAAGTAACCCTCCTGTGGGTTCCGGGTCACGCAGGAGTGGATGGAAACGAAGAAACGGATAATCTCGCAAAAATAGGGGCCGGAATGCCTTTTCTAGGGCCTGAACCCTTTTACGGGGAAGGTAGCAGTACAATACTGAAGAAACTGATAAGAGAAATGGAGCAGAGAAAATCCAATTGCTGGGGAAATCTCCAGGGAATGAGGCAAAAGCAAAATTCTACTGGGAACCTATAGCCAGTGGACGTTTACAGAATGCATCAACCTGAGTAAGAACAGTGTTTGCATATTAACAGGAATACTTTCAGGCCATCGTAAATTGAAACGACACCACCTGAGTAAGCTTGGATTCGGAAAGGAATCTGAATGTAGATTTTGTGGAGAGCAGGATCAAACACCCATCCATCACCTCTTAAATTGCGTAGCACTGTGGAACCCAAGGGCGTTGAACCTGGGAGCATGTGAAATCGAAGAGGGAGACTTACATAGCCTGAGGCCTTCTGATATCCTGTACTTTCTGTAAGGAATAGGATTAGAAGGCCAGCTGTAAAACAGCAAGAATAGGGGACACAATAGATCTTTTAGGTCACAGGGTAACATCACCCTTCTCATATACATACATACAACAAGTATGTTTCTTCTTAGAGTTTCATCTCTTAGTTGTTAATTACTATTAGTTATTGTTTAATTGTTTTTGCTTATTAAGTATTCTTATTATTTATTTCTACTGAGTTTTGTAATTTCGGAACCTACTTAATACTTTCAGTGCGTACAATAACATTTTGAGGGCTGAGGTATGTACTGTTATCAGGTTTGGAGTAATGATGTCCACTTTAATGCAGAAAACAAAAAAAAAAATATTTTTTTTTAAATGAAAGTGTTTGCTAATTGGTTTACCGTCATACCCAAGTCATACTTTTCAGTTTTCACTGTGTTAATTATGCAAAAATTGGCAAAACTTTTTAAATATCAACTAAATTTAGAAATATTACTACAGTTGAGCTGCTGAAACAATATTTCGAAAAATTCTGATTTTATTTTTTTTAATATGTTTACAAAAGTTTACGAACTTTTTCAAATAACTTTTTTGCGTATCATGTCATTTAACCTCACTCTTTTCAGATTCATAACATATTTTTCAAATTTGCCGCCATTCTAGTGGTGACGAGATGTGTGTCAAAATAGATTTGGGGGTTACTAGACATCCACAACTTATCCTTCGAAAAAAGTTTTAGTGCATTTTATTAATATTTTTTTTTCATATGGTGCAATATTTTTGCCAGTCACTGTATAATTTGTAGTACTCTTCCTTATAGACGTTACACACAATTTTGTGTGGTTGCTCACTATAAAGTGGGTCTGGTGCATGTATTATCATTTAGAGTAATATATGCACCAGACCCACTTCAGCACAGCGATGTTTACGACAATTGTAACAAAATTTGCAATTTATTTTTTTTAGTGCAGTTTTAGAATGATTACTACGTTTTCGTTTCAACGTCAAAGTGATTAAAAGCTAATGTTAGTACGTTTATCCTCATTGATACCAACAAATACCGGAACAACTAATCTAAATTAATGAATTTTATCCTTATAGGCCGGCAATTTTTTTACCTATGTGTTCCATACACGATTAGATACAGATTTCTCGATGTATACAGTAGGTATACCTAATGTACAACATACATATATGTGTGTCTGTCCATGAAAACGGGCAGGCCAGAGGTCATCAAAAATGTATAAAGAGAGTGCCCCAGCGGCCCCGAGTGATTTATAAAATATCGGTTTTCGGAATAGCGCGATGGCGTGACCCCTTTGTTAACTCGCTTTCGTTATTTAAATCGCATAATGAACTCCCGCATCCTTTATTGAGCTCACGACACAGAAAATTAAGTTTCTTTGTGCTGGAATTCGGTCTGCGTTATGGTGCACTTTAATTTTTCAAAATGATCACCACGTCACACGCCTCCGTGTCTCTACTCCCGTGTTCGACATTTTTCATCCTCTTTCGCTTTCATTTTCCGTCCCCGTTCCCTACTGTCGATCAATCCCCCAAGTCGATATTTTCCGTCTGCCCGCGAGACCGGTCTGAATCCCACGAACTTGTTTTTTCCCGTCGGATTTTTGACGTGTTTTGTAAGAGATGCGCTGTTGTAACCTCGGACAATGTAATAATTGGACGTCGAATTTAAAGCGGGTATCGGAAATATTTCAACCCTTTGTGTTTCCTGACACGTTCTCATTCAGCGTCCCTGGAAAAATTATTGATAGTGTAAGTCCTCGACTGAAATTATTGATGAGTTTGCGCGCTCGATATACAATGAATACACCTGACGCTCATATTTTTTGCTTTTATTCGTGAAAAAGAGCAGTGCCGCGTAATACCTATACAAACTATACAATTTTAGAGATGTAGAAGGGATTTACTGGCTACATGAACAAAATATAAGCGGATCCAAAAAGAGGATTGGTGAATACAACAACATGAAAAAGTCTTCACAAATCATGGAGAATTAGAAAGTAGGAACAAAAAAAAAATACAAAATGAGGCTAGTAATTAATCATATCAGAATAACCCAGACACCTAAAAAATATCCACATTTCTACGCACAACAAACATTTGAAAGGGAACAGCCAGGTGTGCTGCTAAAGTTATTCCGAAACAAAGAGATCTTTTAATTCATCGATCGCATGTTGAGCATGTTAACGTACACTATAATATATATGTAAATTTCTTAGAAACTAACTATTATAACTAACAGCCCTCTCAGCTTTGCTAAGTATATGAATAAATCTATTCTAACATGAACAGCGTTTTTTACATATTCGATTCATTAAATCGCAATATGGATTTAAGAGCTTTTTAGTTTCATTTATGTGAAGCGGACTGTATTATATTAATGGTTCACGGGAATATACATACTTCCTGCGTAAGTTTGGAACACATCCTAGACGAGCAACTAAATTATAGAGACTTGTATGTAGTTACTCCTTAATTAGGTCATGGTACGGATGTTTAATCAATAATGCAATGCATGCTAAGTCGGAAATTGCACATAAAGAAGACTGTTTGGGAAATTATTGTTTTTATTATGTTATAAATTTTAATGGGCATTCAAGCATATCTTAAGTTGTGAAATAAATAATAGAGATATTTGCTAGAGGTGCCCACGGGACGAGCTGGCTTATTTTGTCCTGGCGGAATATAATAAAATTGCACCAAATTAGGATCTTTTAGAGGTATATAATACGGATCTTTTAGAGGTATTGTTTGCATTATATAATAATAACAGAGTATTATTTATACGGGTTACCCACGTAACTGGTCCATTAAAAGTTTATATTTAGGAAGAGTTAGTGGAAATTATGGCTTTAATGAATCCAAATTTTGTTTTTACGACGTTTCGACCCGTTAATTAAAAGTGTATCACGTTTTATTATTGACTTGTATTTGAAATTTTGGCACCATTATCTGTTCGATTGGAACTATAAATGTGAAATACTTTAATCAAAATATCTTTTCCGGTTGTCGGGAAATGGACATCAACTTTGTTATTTTAAATAGAATCATCTAATTTTTTACTAATTCTTTTACGACCATAAATACGTTAATTTCATTAGCTATTCCTATAGCGACATGTTGCCGTTTTTGAATTATTTAAGTTTTCCTTTTTTTTTTAACACTGCAAGTAGAGACTCCAGATTTGCTATGTTATGAATGTAGATATAACTTTAAGAAGCGGCATGCAACTTTACATTCTAACATACAGGGTGTTCAAAACTGAGAAACAAAGTGACATATTTTCAAATGCAGAAAACTCTTTTTTTTAATAGAACATCCTGTATTTTAATTCGAAATTAGGAAGTAAATATCATCCCCTACAATTTTATATCAGCATTCCCTCTACCTATCTTTAATTTTTTAAGATATGAGCGACTTTTTGTTAAATAGACTAGTCCTATCTTTAAATGTTTGTAACTGGCTCTGAATGGGATTAATGTCAAATTCTTTGACGAACCATAAGTGTTTATATATGTCATCGTAATTACACTTTTGTACAACGCAATATTCATAGAAACGACAATTTGAACAGCGAGATTCTCATATGGTTACTCATAGAACAACACATGAATTTGACGTTAATTCCTTCAGATTCATTACAAACGTTTAAAGATGGGTCAAGTTAGTCTATTTAAAACAAAAAGTCGCTTATATCTCAAAATCTATTAAAGGTAGGTATCGGAAATACTGATGTAACATGATAGGGGTTGATATTTAGGTCAACATGATGTTTAAAACTTGAAGGACAAAGTTTGTATTTTATTGAAACTCTGTAAAATTAGCGAAGAATTTTAAGATATGTCTTGTTGTTGAAACTTGTTTAATATATCTTATTTTATTTTCTAATTCTAATCTAAAGTTCCGAAAAAAGTGGTTTTAGTGGTAAATATAAATAAACTTCACATTAATTTTTAATTAATAATTCATATTAATTAAAAATGGTAAAGTTTTATGATAAAATCTGCTTCGTATGTCTATTTGGAATTATAAATATTGGGAAAATTATATATTCTACTTAATTACTGAATCAACATATTTGCCAGCATTAGTTGATGCAACTCCTATTATAGATAGTTGCAGCTGTACATAAAAGCCCCAAGTTTTTAAATCAACATAATTTTCCTACAGAAGGAAACGTTAATTTTTTAGAAGGGCAACGAGTGAATGCAACGAGCTACGGGCCGACGGACAAAATATCAAAAATGAATAAGTTTATCTAATAAGTCTCGATTGCTGGAAGATCGAATCCCTAGATAAATTATCTCCAGTTGAGAAGGCTCTAAAACTTGCAGGAATCAAGATTAAGTTACTTTTAAATATTTTTTCATTACCTCTGCCAGGTGCTGCTTATATATTAATTAATTCTGTTTCTAATGACAATTCTAGACCCGAATAGTTTGCCACTCGATTTCTAGTAATATCCAGTTTCGAGCACTCGACGGTATGCAGCCGAAACTAGCTAATACAGTTTTTCTTTATAAGTCTTCCTAGATTTTCTCTCCTATTCTCTCACAATGTTCCAGTGGATGCAAGTATTGCATTTTATCGTATTTTCTGCTAGTTATAGCTGTTATAAAAGTTGTCCAGACATATCCAACAGCCCTTTCCAACGTGATTTTTCACAAGCAGCTTCACAACTTCATCAGTATGCAAAGAATCATATATCATCTGATAGTCCTTTTCCAGTGTAGCCCATAGAATTTAGCATAAAATCATCCTTCATGGTAAGTGCAAGTGCATGCAATTTTATGCCATACTTTTGGCGTTTACTCTTAAGGCTAACCTTCCACGTCAAAAATCATGGATTTGTTCACTGAAAGTACTCGCTCTGGATTGATACTCTTTCGAATATTATGACGAATATGCTTCATTATTGGTTTGATCTCGTATAAACAGTAGCTGGTGTCAACAGTTGCATGACTACAAATCTTAGAACGGTTTCACGGCATAGCATGACCAAATATTGGATAATAATATAACAATTATAGGGACCAGAACCTGCCATTGGCAGCTAAAAAGCAAATTAAATTCTAAGCAAATCAGAAATTGCTCCAATACTGGAACAACTGTCCTGACTTGGCGCATGAGAAGGCGTGTAGAAACTAGCAATTGCATAAACTTGACCATAAAAGTGACAAGGTTATTGTCTCTGTCTTTACTCTCTCGGGCACTCGAAAGACCGAATGCCGGCTGTGGTTACAAGACGAAGAGACAGTTGAGCATATTTTCTGTCACTGCCAAGTAGTTACAAGAATCAAGTAAATAACCTTTGCAAAGGTTGACCAGTCCCTGGAGGATCTGAAAACAATTTCATTCAGAAAGATACTGGCTACCTTATGGGCCTGAGATTGTTGGATAAACTCTGGGATAACATCCGCTCTATAATACCCCCTGCGCTCCCAGTGGATCGAATAATTAATCAAACCATGCAGATGATATCTCTTACTAATCTAATCTAATTTCTACCGTCAAACCTTTCGAGTAATTGATTTATTTTACCTTAACTCTTGTTCTTTCGTGTTCCCTGCAATGTGTTTCAGTCGCGATTGTTTCAAATAGATCTTAAAAATCTATTGGCTAAAAACTATCTGTAATCTCCTTCAGTGATTGCTGAGCTGTTTGCAAAACTGCACATACCACGTCTTGCTGATCGTCACTGTATGCCATGTTAAGCCTGAGAGCACAATTTTCTTCCTGTGATTGTATTATTATATTATGTATTCCCTTATATTTTTTGCGAATTATTTTGAGAATTGTTGCTTGTATATGGTCCATATATATTACTGGTATTCGATAGGTGCTCAACTAAGTATTCGATGTCTTTTTGGTTAATTTTCCTTTTTACCTAATAACGATTACGTCGCCATCTTTAATATACATCTGAAGATTATAATAAACTTATAGATATATTGGAGTGACCTAAAAGTACTACCTTTACCGAGGAATACCAATGTCAGTAATCATTCACTATTGTACACATGAAATATTTACGCTGCTGTAAAGGACCTTCAAAACAT
>RXPK01004707.1:0-49190 GCA_004143645.1 Protaetia brevitarsis | reverse complement strand
CCACGCCAGAAAGATTTACCACTCTTAAGTAACACTTTTCTTTAAACGACTTCGACGATGATAAACAAGCGTTGAACGTTCAGAAGCGCTCAATGAAATGCAGGAATTCCGAATGACATGATGTTCGCATCTTCGCGTAAATTACGGGATTACAGTTTGCCATACAATTCCGGTGTTAACCGTTAATTTACGATTCAGACGATTGCGATTGGACATTTATTGGGGTATATTTATGTGAATTTCTGTCTTGTTTTATATTCTTAATAAATATTTTTCCTTAAAGAATCCATCATAAATTAAGAAAAAAACAGTTAAGAACAAAAAAGAACGGTTATGCACATTAGGACACAAAATCAATTTTGCATCCTTAATATTTTAAAATAAAATGTTACAACACTG
The DNA here is from genome assembly GCA_004143645.1 of Protaetia brevitarsis. NCBI lineage: Eukaryota > Metazoa > Arthropoda > Insecta > Coleoptera > Scarabaeidae > Protaetia > Protaetia brevitarsis. The sequence goes on along the minus strand of RXPK01004707.1, from coordinate 48,791 downwards.
CTTGCCTTCGTACCAGTAAGGACAAAGAGTTAGCAAAGTGCTTGTAAAGGATGTTTCTTTAATTTTAATGTCTAACATACATATAGAACATATAGAATTTTAAATAAATGTCATCTAAATGTATTGGCTGGAAGGAGATAGAAGATGAGTAAATGTGGGGTCATAGTGTTAAATAGAAGCAGCAATGAAGATTATTATACTGAGGATAGTTATGAAGGTAACTACTTTCACTTGTGATAATATCAAAGTATAACATATGAATACGTAGCCAATTATTATAACTTCAATGATATAAAATTTACGAATGCAACTCTTGCCATTTAACTAATATCATGACTAACACTGTCTTATACATAGATCTTAATTAACGAAGTTACGTCTATTATATTTCAAGGAGTATAATCACAAGAAATATATACCGCACGAGAGATACAAGGGTTGTCCACCGATGATATATGTACATGTATATGTTTTAACTAATGCAGTAGACGAGCATGAAACTTATGCGTTTTTTAAAAAAAATTAAGATGAGAGATATGCCATATTTCTCTAAATAAAATTGTTAATTTAAAATATAAAATAGCAAAGTATGATTAAACGAAAAAGACAAATGGAATGTTTTTCTTGCATTGAATAATTTAATTGTTTGAAATTAAGCAATTTATTTTACTATTTTTCTACTATGATTAGGAAATAGGCCTGGTGGTTTTCAAAAGAAATACTTCATTTTGTTGTTTTTATGAAAAATAAATAACATTTTATGGCTCCTTTTATTTTACATCTACTTATGGTGGATTTCCGTGTCATCCAGTAACTACACTTGCGTCTCACACACGGTATATGTGCATCACTGGGAAATATACCATTCCTCAACAATGAACATCTAATCTTTGTAACCTATTACGCCATCCTGTTATTCTATATTCATAAGAAAAAAAAAACAGAATAGCCAAGATTAAATCTCATACTGCGAAGCACAATTAAAGAGGTGGTGATCTAATATATAATTCACTATTATATCAATCGTTGAAGACTATCTTTTAAAATTAGAATTATTACTCGGACGTTTCGTGCTCGCCTTATCCAATTATTATATTTTTTTTTGTACTGATTCTTCTTTTTGTTAGCATAGAATCGGATATTGCTGGTCATAGTTATTATTTGACATTAGCTAACGTTTAAGATGCGAATTTATTATTATATAATGTCCAAATATATAGCGTGAGCTGTAATTCTGAAATCATTCGAGGTCGTGAACAGATCGGTAATTAGTATGGTTTTTAAATCGCTTGATAAAAATAGCTGTTGTGTCATCACTGTAACATCTATAATAGTAAATAAAACGTGTATAGCGGTAAACAAACTAAATAGAATCTGTCTTCGTAAAGTTTTGCTCCAAACCAGTATGCTTCAAATTTAGTAAGAATATATAAATTTCATTTTTATATGAGGATTTGTAAAAATAAATGAAAATACGATTTTAATAAAATGTGGGCGGCGAAGATTAAACCCGAACCGCTATTTGCATGTGGTGGAATCAATTGAATAAAGTATAGGACGTTCTTCTAAAATAATTCGTCTAAATATTGTTAAAAAATAATGGATGCAACATGCTGAAAAAAAAATAAAATCAAACTATCATTATTAGGGTGTACCATACTCCATTTGTGTCTATTAATATTAAAAAAATAACCTACACTAGATATAGTCGATAAAATAGGCAACACATTGTACTATTTGGCAATGTTATACTTATATTATCATAAACAACAAACGATAACATACAACTTTCTTATTGATACATACAAATAATTATACTGGGAGCATTAAAAGCTCTAACTAGAATATATTCTTTTGGTATATCACATCCATTAGTTTTTAATCAAACTCATTGTTGTTTCTGGTGATTGTGACTTTACAGTACTTCCAAAATATAAAGATTTTTTTTTAATGCCTTGAGCGTAATTAATGCCTTTTTTGTGTTTCTTATTTTTTTAATTTTAAGTAAATCAAAAGTAGCAGTGGTAGAAGGGACAGAAAGGAAAATGGATCGATAAAGCTGAAGATGCCGGGTATTGAACAAGAATATGAGAAAAATAAAAAGATAACAGTAAAAATTCAAAAAAAAACATGAATGGATAGATCATTTTAAAGAGTTGTGTTGAGACAATAAAGATCGATGGGGGGAAAATGGTGGAAAAGATATGTATGTATGTGAGGAGGATGATGTTATACTGCGATCTAAGATATCTGTTATGTCCCCTATTCTTGCTTTTATAGCTGGCCTTCCAATCCTATTCCTTTCAAAAAGTGTAGGATATCAGAAGGCCCCAGGTTATGTAAGTCTCCCTCTTCGATTTCACATGCTCCCAGGTGCAACGCGCTTGGGTTGCTCAGTGCTACACAATTTGAGAGAATGTGGATGGGTGCTTCATCCTGTTCCCCGCAAAATCTACATGCAGATTCCTTTGCGAATCCAAGCTTACTCAGGTGTAGTTTCACATTACAATGGCCTGAAAGTATTCCTGTTAATATGTGAACATTGTTCTTACTCAAGTTGATGTATTCTGTAAACCTCTTCTGGTTATAGGTTCACACAAGAATTTTACTTTGCCTCATTCCTGGAGATTCTCCCAATAAGAAGATTTTCTCTGCTTCATTTCTCTTTTCAGTTTCTTCAATATTGTACTGCTACTTATCCTGTAAAAGGGGTTCAGGCTCTACAAAAGGTATCCTGTCCCTTTTTTGCGAGATTATGCGTTATCTCGTTTCCTTCAACTCCTTTGTGACCCGGAACCCACAGGAAGGTTACTTTATTCCTTTTGCCTAGCTCGTTTAATTTCCCTAGGCATTCCCAGACCATCTCGGAACTGATAGCAGATGAGCTCAGCGCCTTAAGAGCTGGTTGACTATCAGACACGATGATAATCTTCTGCTTTCGATAATTTCTATCAATATTGAACTAGACGCATCTTTCATCAGTGTGTATTTCCGCCTGAAATATACTTGGGCATGTTCCCAAGCTTTCGAAGTACTTGGTTCTAGGCCCATAGATTCCTGTTCCAGTTCCCTCTGCCGTTTTGGAGCTATTAGTGTACCATTTGATGGTATTTCTACTTAATTTCAGGATGATGTTATGATCTCATGGAAGATATAGCCCACTGGTTTTACAACGATTTACATACAAATTCACGTTTATTTCCGAGGAGATACCGAAATAAAGTTTATTTTTTATAACTGACGAAAAGTAAAGTTTTTAAAAATTTCTGTTATAAATCATCGTCTCTATGGACTTTAATCAAATATTCATTGCATGAAATACGTGATGTCTATGCCCTAGGCTATATAAATCGATGCCAGAGAAACTGAATTAATACACGACTAAGTGATTGGGCAACGGACGTATTTCAACAAACACGTCACTACGGCTGGCTATGCTTTAAATAAATACATCACAATATACTAGACTAAAAGTGTTATGATTTAACATAGCAATATATACATAAGTACAAGTCGGTAGCAACAAAAACATGAATAGCAGACATATTAATGGTCATATGATGATCTTTGGAATTTATTCTTTTGTAGTGTGTTGCACTCACTATTTTTATTCTAATATAGCAAATATAATTGATAATCTTACGTGATTTTTTACGCTTATCACTCCGTAGGAATTATAGAATCCGTAAATTCAAACATTTTTAGATATGATATGACCAGTATATATATAATGTTGGTGTATTATTCTAAAATACGCATTTCTGTAATTGATCCGTCTGAAAACAGATGTCGTTAGCATGCTATAAAAACGATGTTCATCTGAATTATAAGAACAAGAGTATTGTAACGGCAAAAAGAAGCATGTGTCGTGTTGTTGTGTAATTTGTTTTAGTATTGTCTTTTTTTCAAATAAAATATCAAAACTGCAAATCGTGATGCATATCATTTATTCACCAAGTCAGTTCAACATATGATATACCATTATTCGATGTTTAACATATGATAGTTCTGTTTTTCTAAATAGTTTTCTAGGAAAAAGAAAAGTTAAAGAGTGTCCTGCTTTGTACACTTTTCTTCTAATTATTTCAAGAGCAATGGGGAGTCAATGGGATGAAATACCCCTGTATTATCTCCTTTTGCCAATTTTCTTTTTGTTGTGAGACCCGTCTGACATGAAGTTCCCGGCAACACTGCAGCTTCTTAGCTTTTTGTATAAAGTTTCCCATTTCTTTTACCTATCAAATTATGTCAGCCATTTCGATATCCTGCACTAATCGATATGTGACTCTGGCTGATTGATCGAAGTAATCCTCTGGGTTCATATTTGGCTTGCCAAAAACTGCCTGTCTTTTGCGCTCAGAGTCTCGCATTCACATAGATTGTGGTAAACGTTTCTGTCATCCCATTACACAGTCTGCAGTTGGTATCTCCAGTGTTGATCCCAATTTTCTGTAGGTGTCCAGTGCCCTGTAAGGAGACCTGTTACGGTGTGAGTATGATAACTACTAAGCTGCAGTAGTTCTCCAGTCTTATTCTTTGACGGTCCCTTAGTAATGGTCTTTCCATAAATGTGTCTAGTTGATTTATTCCAATGTTCTTTGCGTCTTTCTATTACGCAAACTTCTTACCTGCTTTCGTGCTATGTTTTAGACACTCCTAGAACAGGATCTGGGCCTATTGTCAGGCTATTCAGTTCCCGAATACATTACCAAACCAGTCTTCATTGTACTTTAATGTTCACTAGTGTCATCAGTATCGCCTTTTAAATCATATTTATGTAGAATTGGGAGGGTTAATGATTCGCTTTGTGAGTGTGGTGGGGTAGATACAGCGGGCCATGTCTTATTTGAACGTCCACTCACTGATGAGTGGTAGTCGCGTACGGAGGTTAAGGCATTAGCTAGGGGGTTAAATTGGCCGCGACGCGAAACAGATATTAAAGATAATGAGTCGATCGAATGGTGAGAATTTCTTAGTGATATTGCTAAAGAACTAGATAGGTTACGGCATGATATTTAGATAGTTAGGAGGGTAGCACGTTTATGAATGAATATTTTATGCTCTTTAGTGGTCGGAATTAGTGTTAAACTACAAAATTATTTAAAATAATAAATCTTTATTTAATTACTCTTGATTGGAATAATTAGGATTAAGTTATTATTAAGTATTAGAATAGGTACTGCTGTTGTTTTCTTTGCTTTTTTAGGTCATCATCTTTCCTGTTTCAACTTCCAATGTGTGAAAAGGGAGCAGATACGCGAGGACGGCAAGGCTGTCGGAATTTAAGGAGACGCGGAGGCTGCTTCTTTAGCACTCAGAAGGATAATAATAATTTGCGGTTATCAGTAATAAGGTCTAGGACTTCTTCCCAGATCCTCCCAGAGTAAGGTTTTTGCTATAGTTTTCCCTTATTCCGTGGCCATAGATTTTATATAAGTATATTATATATAATCAGTGTCCTTGGCGAATGCTGGTAGATAATTAAAGTCGTTCCATAGGCGCATTTAATGATAACTGATAGGCACTGTATTATATTTTTGTTATTAAGGATCATAGGGAAATTATCTAGTTAGAGTAGGAACATTTCAATTGTTATAGAACCCATATACTACTTAAGGTAGCCTCGTGTAGTACCTTTTTAGATGGAGCACGGGGTTGGAATGATTTGTAATAATTTAGTTTTCATAAATAAAGCATCGCCTGGACGTCTGCTGCAATATAGATAAGCCCTCTGATTGGTTGCAGTACATAGAGCAATATTGCTTATGCCCCTGCCTGGCATATTTTGCTAGAGGAAGTGTGATCGTTGCGCTTCTCACAACTACAGATTCCTTACTACAGATTCCAGCTCTAGTTCCGTTCTACGTATTTATAATAATAATAATAATAATAAGATTTATTCCAAAATCTCTCATACATGATCCTAATGGAAGAATGTTAAAAACAAGAATAAAGAAGTAAAAAGTATATAAAACAAAGCAATATAATCAACTAAACAAATATAAGGATATTGAAACAAGCTAGGTATTAAAAAAAAACATTAAAATAAAGTAAAAAAACACATATCGTAGCCGGACTCGTAACCAAAATGAGCGACAGAGAAAAAAATCTTTTATTTTTTAATTAATCTGTGATCCAGAACAATTCCCGAACCTATCTCTGTAACTAGACTGATTCCAGCTGATCAGGTCCATGATTTTCTACCTCGAATTAAATTAGATTAAATGGCTATGTAGAAATCATGTGCTCTGATCTCAATCCCAACAGATTATTTTCCACATGATGTACCATATTATGTCTCAATCATGCATGTCTGTCGTTTAGTAATTCCTGCAATCTAAGATGGCCAATTCTTGCCTCCCTCATATAGATCTTGCCAATACCCATGCATAGCTTTTTCCAAAAACCTCTTCCGGACGCCAATTTACCGTGCTTCTCCGGTTAGATCCTTCAATTACTCCTTTTGATAATGTTCAACTTTTATAAAATTTTACGAAATTTGAACGACCTGTTAAATAAATTATCATAACTAACTTTTAAGTATTAATATCTGTGATATGTCAGATATTAATTTTAATAATTGTATAGTTCCAAAGAACTACACGGTAAAACTTATCGAAAGCTTAGATTAGAATTAAGAAGAAAAATCGTCAATTTCTTCTGCGCTACATCTTTTCTTTTTAATGTTTATACGATATTATTCTTTATATTATTCAAAAAATATTTTTTGTGTACACTATATGTTTCATTTAAGTTTGGCACTATCATACACTTATACAACATGAATACGTCTCCATATTATTAACAGTTGTTCTATTGCCTTACACGTAATATATCGTTTCTATTCTATCGTCACCTACGTTTGACTTTTAGCGGAGCCATAAATTCAGTTACTGAAGGCGGGTATTGCGAAAAAGTTTACGGCATACAAACGTTACGATCGATTGCGGTTTGGTAAGCTGTTAGAACCGCAATCCTACGTCCGCATCGTCACACATACGCCACCGCGTGTATTATTTTGAGGGCGTTATTTGTATCGCACGGCGACTAATAACTTTTGACCTTGCGCTAACGGTCCATCACGGGCATGGGCGCCTTGAGATTGCGGAGTCGCGGGATAACGGAAGCGTTTTCGGTCTGTGGATTCTCATATCCTGTCTGAATGCTTTTATGTACGTATATAGAGATAATTAATCGACGTATGTTGCGTTGTGTACGCCATTCTCCTCCGATCCAAGGGTTTATTTCGAGAATAAATGAATTAGATGTATAAATATAGGCGGCTGTTATATACTTTATCTGATGATCAATCTGTTAATTATACTCGCTCAGAATAACTTAGGTATAATATGTTAATTGAGGATGTTTGTTGTGTCAATTACCTCAGATAAGGCTGCGAAATGGTGTCGTGAAAGATTTAAATTGTTCCTATAAATGTGTAGAGGTCGAATTGCAAATTAGTTAGTCACCGTTTAAAGTCATGTTGCTGGATAATTCCAGACTAATTTCTATATCTATTTTATTTTTGATGAACGTATGTCGTAACGTCGCAGACATGAAGTATGATTACTTCATGATTAATGAATAAGTAATAAAATGTTTGCTCAATTTTTTTGCCTTGTATAAAATACCACCTTTAAAATTAAATTAAGTATATCATCTCTACATTAGCGACCATATTGTTCTTGAAATCACTACTCGTCTCAATTATTGTAACGGAACGGGTTTTCTTGTCTGGAAACTTTTGGGGTTGGCCAGCCCAAATGCAAATAAGGCAAGCCAAAATTCCGTCTCGCAGACAACCTCTCCTGCTCTTTTGACCGGCGAGCCACTGCTGGGAAACAAACTTTTTGTTCGGTAGCGAATGGTTCTAGTAATTTTAGCCAAAGATGTCTCCCAACTGTGTTTTCACCGTCAGTCGAAGCAGGGCCGTTAGTTAGCCTAATGATTGTCGACTTACCCTTCTCGTCGGCTTTCTCTTACCGATGATAACTTCCTCTCCATCCCCTTTTTTTAAGGGTTCAAACTGAACTTCTTTTAAATGGCGAAATAATAGAACAACTTTTTTTTTTAACAATTATATATTGAATATTTTAAGACATTAAATAAAAAAACTCACAAACTACATAATTAAATAAATTAACAAGTGAAACAAAATGAGCAAACACAATTTGTTTTAACGAATTTTTGTGAGAATTAAGTTAAGCTAACAATCTACGAATTTAATAAAGTATCAAGCAAATGACAAAACAAAACACAACTATTTAGACGAATTCTTTAGGCTTTACTTAACAATGTTGATTAACTTAAATTCTAGTAATTCTTACTTCCAAACTATTTATTAAGGGAGAGAGAGAGAGAGCGAACGAGTTACGGTTTTCACGTAATTGCTTTGGTTAGTTTTAAGCAGAGATTTTAAACATCTTACCAGCCGATGTGGGAAAAATAATTCTTCTCGTAATCCAAATTTTAAGGCAAAACTTTGCACAATACTCACAATCTTTTTAAGCCAAGAAAAGGGGGCAATTTTCATGAATTTTATCACAAACAAAACACCTTTCGAGGAAAGCTTGTGCTTCCTGTTCTCGAATTTTAAGCGTATTTTGATTGCAAAAACTAAGATGAGAAGTTTTAATTTTAAGATTTAGAAACGCCGTTACGAAGGGAACGCGTGCTTTTACTTTAGCTGTAAAGAAGTCTACGAATTAATTAATTGAAAAAGCTATGTTAGGGTTTATAAACTTTGATTGTACGTCAATTCGCACCGATAACTAGTTTCGCGTCTCTTTACAGGAGGGCGCAAGTATGACCGAAGGCGTTATTTTTCTGACTTTCAGACGTCCTACTTGAGAGACCGTGGAATTGCTGACCGCATGTAACATACAATAAACAAAGTAGTAGATAAAATACAAAGTAATACCATATTATCTCAACTACGCGACACTTTAAACAAAAATAGATTATTATTTCCTATGGAACAGACTCTACTCAGCAAATGCCACGGTACCTATCAACTACGCATTAATAAAATGAATTTAAATTCTCGCATTATACAGGATGGAATTTCGAATTCTTACATTATCATATATTTTAACCATTACTACAATTATTATATTTACTCAATATATAGTGGCTTAGTCGCACTAGTAAAACCTTCAAGGTGGTTTATTTTTATTGATTGTATTCAGTTTTTGGTATTGTTTTCTTAAATTTTCTAGCTTGAGAAAGACTCGTGTCTGAGTCGAAATATAACTTAAAATGTTTAGTGCTTCTGCTTAGCTGTAAGATAAATATTCCGCTCATTAACAAAACATAGCCGCTTTCCTCTTTTTTATTGGGTAAAACAATTACAATTGTTTGAATATCCATAATTAGGTGTGGAATAAATGAAAAATATTGTTCATTTAAACAATTATTTTAAATACCAAAATACAGTAAGTTCCACCGTATCAGAATGAAATAAACTCTTTTGCCTCTATATAAAAGGATGAAAGGTGAAATAAGGTAATAGAGCATTTGCAGATTAAGATATTAGGTATAAAAAATAAAACAAGTAATATACATGAAAAATCAGCAATCCTTTCTTCAGTTCATAGATGTTTTCTTTCTAGAGTTCAAGATGCATAACCCAAATTATTTTTTGAAGCTTTAAAGCTGTTTTCTAGCAGTCTTCGCTTTCTCGATATTTCAAATTTATGCGCCACACCAGAATAAATGGCAAAAATCAATATAATAATAATCGCAAACTGCATTCGCCGGCCGTTAGGGATATCTTTCCCAGAAAGATCGTATTTTAATTTATCTGTTTAATTTGCATGCTGCTTACTCCCGTCGATAGTAAAAATGGAAAGCAAGTGTCGTGTGACGGTTTTCCATTGCTATGGTGTTTAGCTCACTGGTCGGGCAGTGGTAATTTCAATTTCCGATCGATTTCGCGAGTAATTAAATCGTCCGTCTCGGGGCAATAATTAATTAACGACACAACTTGCATAATCAAATGCTTATTGCCTGGTAGAGATCGCATAAGAGGTAACTATGTATGAGAAGTAAAAAATAAGTGCTAAGGGAATATTTGAATACCTAATAGGGTTGTAAAATTTATTATGGTCATTGTTGGCTATAAAGATACGTTGTTTCTTTTTATTATTTATTTACGTTTGCCTCTGATAGAATATAAATGAAAACCCATGATATATCAGATTTATTGTAATTAATATTAACGCAATTCAGATGTAAATATTAAAATCGATATAAATGGTTTAAGACGCTTTGGCCTCCAAGAAAATAAGAAACAATGATTGGCATTGGCAATCTTAAAACTTCTTTTTCTATTTCGCACATACAATGAGCAGTTTGCATAACAGTTTTTCCACTTTGTGAGATTGTTTGTGGTGCCACAAGTGGTTTCACATTGACATTTTTATGCTTTTGCAAGGAATTACAAGAATTGTGTTACAAACTTGGAAACCTTAAAATTCCCTGCAAGGATAAGAAATCATATTTTTAATAATAAATAAACGTAAATTAATGCGAAATAGAAAAAATAATGTGACAATGACTGTTGTAATACGTACTTTGAATAACAAACTTGTACTCGTATTACAACAAACGTCATTGTAACACTAGTGTTTTAATATACTATTACATACTTCCCGACAAATCTTACTGTGTTTTTTAACTAGAAGTATATTTTTCACTGTTTAAGGAAAAGAAAGAGGTTACTCAAGTTTAATATAACTATTTGAATGGAAACGTTTTTTTGAATATGGATAATTGCTTAAATAAAAATTTGATAAAAGTCTAATGGATTGGATGAATTATCACAAAAATTAGAATAAAATATTGTTTGATCCAATCTATGTGGTAATTAAATTATTTTTTTTTGAAACATGCATTTCTTTTACCATGAGAGCACCCTCAGGCAACTATCAAGATAAGTAGATTACAAATTAGTGATATATTAAGTTCAAAATGTAATATAGTGATGAACATAAGTTATGAAATTAAATTAATTAAACTTAACAAGTAGGGTTTGTAATATTAACAAATATAAATAACCTATTAAAATGAAAATTAATTTAATGCTTACAAAAAACGTCAAAGTTCGACATGAATCAAATAAAAGGTCAACAAAGATCAAGCTTCTATATAAAAATGTGAAGACAAAATTAATGTCATACAATTTATTTAAAAAATGATAGTATTGATAGAATGTTAACAATATTGTAATTTATTATGCGAATGTGTGTTGTATGTTTAATTTTTACTTAACTGGTGAAAATGGTTTTATTTATCTACAAATGCAGTACAAAGTATGTATAAATTGTGTTTTTATGTATATGTGCGTACATAAAAACATGATTTATATATATTTGTACTGTATTTATCGACCATTGTCACAGTTGAGAGCAACTTCGAACTTGTTATCATTTTTTGTATCAAATTAATATTATTTCGTAACTTATAGTTTGATGTTCATCGCCACCTTACATTTTGAACTTACTATATTACTAATTTATAATCTATTTTCTTGTAGTTGTCTGAGGACGCTTTCATGTTAGAGGGAAACATGTCGCAAAAAATATAATTTAATAAACATATATAGTGGATCAAACAATATTTTATTTTCATCTTTATAAAAATAATTATTTGAATTAAGAATAATTATTGAAATAACCAGTGAAATAAAAATTGCAGTTTATTATTGGATAATGAGGTGATGAATAGAAAAGTCATTTATTATTTCGGAATAAAAATAATGTAGTTATCTATTCATTTCTACTATTCTGAATAAATTTTGTCCAGGTCTAAACATTACTTGAATACGACCGAATATTATCCTGAAATTCGTTGGACAAAGTTAAGGCTAAATCATTCTATTTAAAGGAAAAAAAATCGTTACTAATTTTTGATATAAAGCTTATACTTACATATGTAATAGAAATAACGACAAATTACAAAGATCTACAGGTACGAATTTTCTATGTCGTCCAAAGTACTAGCCAGAAACTTTACGTTAAAATAATATCGGTCGGATCGTTTCATTATCTTGTAAATAAATTTTACAGGCTTTATGTGTGTTATTTCTTTTTTTTCTAACATACTGCTGTGGTTTATACAACTCAATTATCACTGAGATATATTTTAAGTTGCATATTTTGCTTGTTGTGATTTATTTGCCGGAGCAGCTGGTTTTCAATTTACCGAGAATTTTCACAATTTTGTTTTGTTTTGAATAATTTGAATTTAAGAGTTTATTGAATGATTTTAATTTTGTAGTGTTAAGATTTTTTTAAATTAATTCAGTCATTAAAATGTCTATTGTTCGCTTGTGCTGATTTAATGCGTATTCTATTTAATATTGTCGTTGAAATGTTATACGTTTGCGTTGTACGAATTTTGAGAGAGGGATTTTTGTAAGAAAAACAATTGTAGGATTTTGTTAAGGACTTCCTTGTTCGACTATTGATGTGAGTAGACGTATTTCTTTAAATCATTGTCGCCATTTTGTAATTCATTTTGTGTTGAAAAAATTAATTGTACGCTCTTCTTTAATTATAGTCAATCAAGGAATATTTATTGTAATAATTGTTAATATATTAAAGTGTGCACTTGTAGATATAAGATAAATTATTATTTTTTTGTTTAGGAAGATTTATTTTAGTTTTTTTTCTCATTTGTATTTAGTAGGAGTTAATTTTTCTGTTATTCTATTTTGATGTATCTTTTTATTTTTCTGTCACCTCGTTTGGATGAGTAGAAGCAATTTTCTTTCATTTAGCTTTTTCATTTTTGTAAGCTTCTAGCATTTGTCCACGCTTAGATTATTTTAATTTGAGAAACCACCTGGATAAAAGTTCAAAGATATTAAATAATCTTCCTGAACAAATATTTTAAATTAGAGTCTAGTGCAGTTTTTATTTTAGGTCAGAACCTTCAGTTCAGGGTTTTTTTCTGCACAATTGTAATTAAACCCGTTGTGTAAAAATAAATTGATTGTTTGATAGCATCACTGGGTTAAAAATTCTGTTCTTTTATTTTATTTTAAACCTTTACAATTTTTCGTGTAATTAAAAAAGTCTGATTTCATTTACCCACAATTTACATACTTTTCGTGGTTAGATTAAAGTTTTAATTCGCAAGGGTAACTCTGAGATTAATAGTTCTTTTGTGTTCATTAAAAAAAATTTCCGTTGAGCTAGCTAACTTTTTTCTTTTTCATTTTAAAATCAGTTTAGTATTCTTATTTACTTCAATTAATACACAGCAATACGTCAAATATTAGCAGGACACAAAGGGGTCGAGTAATGAACAAAAGCCCTGACCTCAATATATATACATAGGAGTTTTATGATTTACATACATAAGAATAAGTACGTAGTATGTATTTTAAACGACCATATTTCGCTTAACGATTAAGTTTTCTTATCGGCTAAACAGAATCGGTAAATCAAAACAAAATCTTAAATCGTATACCAAAGATATCGGAATTGTTAAGAAATGGTAGCGATGTTTCTTGCCGCACTGGCTAAAGTTTAGCATTACCGAATGGTTTTTGATTTCGATTTGCCCGCCGCTAAATAGGACATATTACTTAAACACCAGAATGAACAATTGTTAAGTTTTGTATTAAGGCGAACATGCGAGAAAAGGAAAAGGAAGCCAAAGGAAAGCGGCTTCAGAAAGCGAGAACTAATATATGTAAATACGTATAAATAAGTGGGAAAAAAAGCAGCGAGCAATCGAATATGGTGTAAACCATTAGTAAACGGAATAGAAGCCAAGGGAGGATAAATTTTGCAGTGCGATATGTATCTCAAATTTATTACACCACCATCTCGCAGCAATTGTAAGAAAAAATAAGACTATAAGATCAAAAATCGGAAACGTATTTTGTAATTGGTGCTATGATATTGTAAATCAGAAAAGAAATGTTTTTATTACTGTAGCGTACACTTCGTAATTTAAAGCAATTTATAGCTGACAATGTTGAGCCCATTATTTCTGCAGTTTCACTCATCCAGCAGCACCTCCATCGACTACGACAATGTTTCACCAAGCCCTAATGATCACGAAGCGATCAAGGCGCGCACGTCGGGTTAAATTGAAAACAGATAGGCGTGAAAAATGAGAAAAATGAAACAAGGCGGAGACCCTTTGATGCGCGGCGATGCCAAAAGGTGCCCACACAACGCTGCGACCTTGACTGTCGTCAATAATGATTGAGGTATCGTAAAATTTTATCTGTTGTGTCTTTGAGATTCGACGCGCACTTTATAGTTTGAAAGAACCGCGGATGACCTTGAAGGATTCAGATGACTCTAGTCATCTCCCCAAAGGTGAACACTATAATATTGCGTATCAAATTAATGATTATAATACAATTAAGATTTTTTCCCGTCGAGAAGAACTGCAAGAGACAATTCATTCAAGGAAAAAGTTTAAATTAAAGCAAGGATCGGCTCTGTTGAACATGTCGGTGGGATTATCCATCGAACAATCTGCATAATTTAGTGAGTAGTTCCAAACTACTTGCGACAAGCTCAAGAAAATAAAAGTAAAAACTGTCTGGCAGTAAAGTATGCGAGAATAATTCATGAATGTGGTTATTTTTCTGCTTCATAGGATCACCTCAAAAAAGAACAACGTTGGGTACGCATAGCTGAATCTTTATTTATGTCAAAATAAATGACCTCTTTAGAATAACAAGTGAAAATTAAATACCCACACATCGTCGTGTATATTTTACTAAACTGTAAAATAAGAAATATGCTAACTTTCCACGCTTGCGGCAGAGGTAAATCCGAAGGCTAGCGTTTTTATCGATTTGGTGCGTGAGCAGAAGAATCAATCAAATTGTATTTTTCAGCTGCATATGATTGTCAATTTCCTGTAGTGCTGGCGATTAAATCAATGAGGTGGCGGAACAAAGTATTATTTATTATAATAGTAGTCGTTTATCTTTTACAGAATTAACATTTAAGTGAACTCTTTCGCATTAGCATACAGGATCTTGAAATAAATACTTTGCCAAGTGTCAAGTTTGTCTTTTCTTACTGCTATTAACTACCTTATGAAATCTTTCTGAATTTCTTTACCAGTCGAGGGGATTAAAATTTCTACATATCAAATATATTTCCAATAAAAATTCAGTACCTGATCACATGTTTTTAGGTATTAAGTGCCTTAACATTCTGCAACTGATTGTTAATGCCTCTGCCGAGTCATTTCAAAATACTCATGCACAAACCTACACATACACAATCAACCTATATATTTCTATGAAACCATCAAGGATCTAGGTATACTTTTTCTTTCTTTTCACTATCTTTAATAACGTCATATTCAACACTTTCAAGAAACTTGGGCTTATCATGCGCGTATCCAAATATTTCACCAATCCTGGTACTTTAAAACCTCTGTATTACGCCTCTATTGTTAGTTGCTGTAATGTGGTCCCCTTATTACGTTTGTCATCAATTATCCTTCCCTCTTTCAAAATTTACTCACCTTATCCAGCTAACGAATTTAGTTTTAATAGTATGTGTAACAGGCAAGAGAATAGTGATATTTCTTAAAGTCTTAAATAATACAACAATTAAGTGGTACTATTTGAGAGATAAGAAGATAAAACACTAGCTAATATAAAGATAATCAATCTGTAATTTTAACAACAAGTGTTGTTCAACTACTTGTCCTTATTTCATATAATTAATTTGTTATGGTAGGTTCTATGAAATCGTCTATTATTTCGTCAAATTTCACAACAATTTTTTGTTTAACATTTGCTGATCTAATCAACCACAAGGCAAGTACGTATTACATTTTTATTAAATCAATATTGTGGTTAATTCGATAAAAATAAGTATGAAAACACATGAATGTCTCACAAATAATCCAACCAGCATGGAATGTTAAGTGAAATTTAATATTTTTCAGTTGACACTATAACTCACTTTTCACACTTAAAACAAAAAAAAAATGCGTATATTGCGTTTTTATGATTAATTTAACTTTTTCTTCTCAGGATAAAACCTAATTATTTAATTTTTAACCAGAACTGCAACATTCAATAATAACGAAAATAATCAATAATAATAATTTCTTTACCATTTTCTAATAATCAATAAATTGGAAACGTGAAAGTATTTAGAATAATTTTAATAAAGGGGTAATAAATACAATAGTAAAAACTTGAAACTATTGAATTAAAAATTATTGAAAATTATTCGCTGAAGCAAGGACGTATAAGTTTCATTTTTTTCTCTTATCCAAGCAAAGTGACGATTTATTTTTGATGAGTTGTATAATTTCTACAGATGAGCCAACATTCGCTTCGAATTGTCACATCCTGAAGTTTTGGTTACTGAAGTGAGTGATCCTGATCTACAATAAAATACGGTGTGAAATTTACAAGAACTGGAAACCTCTCTTTTTTCGATAATCTATGAATTTCCTAGTGTTATCTTTTTTAAGGAGTTAATAAGTCTAAGCAATTTAACGCAGATGAAAGAAATAGGTACTGCTGAAAGTAAAACAAATAATTTTACAGTTATCCACTTTAAAATATTTACTTTTGTGCGTCCTAGACTTTTTTTGAATCCTTTTTTACATTATAATAATAAAATTCAAAATTACAATCAAAGAATTAAGAAAGGTAGGTAATTAAAATATGATCCTTGACCCACATGATTTGAAACCAAATGGAAAATTTGTTTAGTGGTGCAGGCGTTGGAATTAAATAATTAACAAATGCATTCATTCATGACAGATAGCATACACATGCAGAGCATCTAACATAAAATTAATGTAATTAATGTCCAGTACGTATTGAAATGCTTAGAATCACGTATGTATGGAGTTTAACAATGGCAGCCACAAATTAAAGTAAAATATTCAAATGTTTACATTTTGAACATTTCATTATTGCTTTATCAGAAAAAGCATTTATTTTACTTTTGGATAATTAAATCAAGTATCTGTAGTTTTCCTTGTACTTTACCATTCCTTATACCATACATAACTATTTGCCTTTCTACCATTCTGAAATTTGAAATCTATTTACACTACGAATAAGGACAAAAGAAAATTAGTGTAATTGCAATCTACAATGCTGCAAACTTCTCCTAAACCCCTCGCCACAAACTGCACTAAACTGGACATACGTTTCGATAGCAAAACTATCATCATCAGCTGCTGCTGCTGATGATATTAATATATTATTTTGAAGTGCGTCTATGCACAGCAAGATGTTAGCTACATTACAGAAATTACTCACCAAAACATTACCGGACATTCAAAATGTACTTATATCGCTATTTGCTAACTTTACTTTAGAAAAATCGTCTCTGTATAACCATTTACCAATTTTTATTAAGAATACTGCTACCACTCATTTCAAACAGAATTATTATACCAAATGATACCTCTCATGTATTAAATGAAGCTTTTAGTTTTAAATACGTAACGTATTGCAGTGCAATTTTGTCATAAATTATATAAATTTTGTATCATATCACTCATCCTTTTTGAATTATCTTATACCTGCAGATTAATAAACTACTACTTATTACTAAGGATAGTGGTTTTAAAGTTTTTTTGTTGCTATTTCCACGAAGATAAATAAAAGGTATCATACACTTCAACATGTCCGGTGGCTAAATCTATTTCAAAAGGAAAAGAGTAGCTAAAACAATATTCTAAAAAATATATTGATAATATCTTTGAAATTCTATAAGTATATTTTGCTTTGGTAAGTTGGATCATAACATTTTATGTAAGAGGATGTGTTGTATTTCCGCTTCTATATATTGCAGCGGTACAGAAAATTATACCTTGCAACCTGTGGTTAAGAAGTGTGCACAAGGGATTTGAAATTTCTAGCCAGTGGCAACAATATTATGTTGAATGAAAATTTTTAACGGAGAACAAAATTACATAGCAATAAGTGTGTGCAGCTGCATCACTATCGTATAGATATGGAATTCTGAAACAATTCTTTCATTTTATCGTTTTAGAGGCATACAAATTCCCATATATATCTTTATATATCCTGTCTATGTAATTGAATTCCTGCTGATAGCAAACTGAAAGACTACAGACGCTCTATACAAGATCTGATCCTTCAGTTTATATATAGAACGTAGGTACTTATAAACAGACGGTTTTCACAACTTCTGCAGAGCCAACAGCACGGAAATTCAACAGGCGCTTGCAAAAGATGTTCCAGCTTATCTATACGTTACTTGAAGGGAATGTATTATTTATCTTCTCTTTTGTTTAGAACAAGTGCCGTTGTACAAGTCAATCGCAAGTAATAGGGCATTAACGAATTTTGAATAGATGGATGTGACATGGCTGTTGCTGATAGAAGGGCGTTGAACTTTCATGCTTAGTACTGCTAACTTTGCAGCAATTTTGAAAATCATTTACATCTAAGAAGCTCGTAAATAGTGTGTTGATTTTCTCTTTTAAATATGAATCCAAAATCTTACCACGCTTATTCTTGCTAAGCATAATTATATTTCATTCATTACTGTTGAGCTCTCCAGATGCATTGCACGAGTTTGCTTTCTTTTTCAGTTCACCAATATCTACAACGGTGTTCGTTAGCACATTTATGATAAATTGAATTAGTACTATGCTGTGAAACTCATAAACATTTACTCCCATTGCATGATTTGTGTAGCAGTAATTTACAATTAAATACCGGTTATATTCTTCGCTTTGCATTAATTTGAAAACGCTTGACTTTCAATTCCACTTTATCCCTTTATCTGTTCCAATATTTTGCGATTATTTCATAACTTATGGCCTCTAGTCTGCAATAATGCTCTTGCTCCGTTCATTTCCCCAATAGATTCTTAGCTATTTATGTCCACGAATTTGCATATTTTGCCAATTATGGACGTTGGATTATTTAGTGGTGCTGAAGACCAGTTTGCGGTTCGCTTTCCAGAGCGCGCGGAAACGACAACAGGCGTTATGTAAAACTGGTTATTCCTTGATCGGTTTTCAAAACTCTCTCACAGGAAATTAAAACTAATATCGCTTGCAGAATAGATTCGTTAATTAAAATTGTGTGAGATAAGAGCTTCTTTTCAAGATAAAAAGCCTTCATTAAGAATCGCAACGAATACTTTAAAATTTGGCTGTTAATGCGATGAGCAAATAATAATCCAAGCAAATTGTAGAGATTTAATTGAAGAAAATATGTCTTAAACTTGCAAGATTACGCCATTATGTGTAGATGTAAAACGGCTTTGTTAAATTTTACAGAATTTTAATAAAACAACTATTTTAGGTGTTCTGTCGTGAATAAAATCTTTTCAATTTTCCGACTCCGCATCACTGTGCGGCAGAATAATTGTTGGATTGATATACAGCTAAAACCGAATTAACCCCAAACACTAGATACATCGTGAATTACCGGCACCGCAAAAATCGTGAGTGGGGACGTAATATCTATCGCTCGAGTAGGTGAATAAGCAGTAGTCAAATAGGAACTGCACAAAGAGGCAGATGGGTTACCGTCAGGCGGACGTATTCATGCCATTATTTATTACATCTACTTATTGGTGTACTTTTTTTCCTCTATCTTTTCCCTTTCGCTTATTTTATAAGTTCGAATCACAATTCAGCCGGAGATATTTTCATTACTTGAAACTTGTTTTAATTTCCATTTCCCAAACCCTTTTGCTTTTCATTAGAAAACAATTTCAAACAAACACCAATTATTGTGCTGACGTTTACTGAAAATATCAGGGGCAATTACTAGCAGAAGTAGGTATTCAAATATTACTTGAAGAAACAAAAGGCGAATAATTTATTAGTGACTATTTCGAATGTTGGATATGCGATTATTTTTTTATTTCTAACTATTCTATTTATTCTAAGATAGGTAGACACAACGTAAATTTTCTAAATACGCTCATCCTGAATGAATGCGTTGCGTTTCCCAAATCAGACTACCTCGGTCTTCGGGACTTCGTATCGTCGCTTCAGCCAGCATAAGAGCGGCGGGCTTCGGGAATATTCGGGTGTTCGCATGTAGAATAGCGCGTACGGTATAAGGGGGTTGTAATAACCTTGTTTTACCTTTTGAATGAATTTATTTATCAAAATAAACTACCATTTAAAAAAGCATGTGTTTTAAATCATACATGTTGCATACGTTTAAGAATGGTATACTTCTATTTTTGTATAGATGTGGTTCGAAAATTCACATTGCAGATTTTACTTTTTGGGGAACATTGTGTTAAAGTATTTAAATAACTGTTCGAGTTATCCACATTTAAAAACACATGAGTAAATATGCCAGTGTATTACTTATTGGTATGTAACTTAATATTAAATAAGAACACTACATTCGAAAGATATTGTTTAAAGTTATAATTACTTACTTTAGTTAAAAACAAAAATATTTTGTAGTATCCACATCAGTAATAAATTTACAGTTGAGTGTCTAGGCATATGTTGTAAGAAAATGAAAAGAAAAAAATTAGAAGCGTAAAGTTTTGATAAGTTAAGCGAACTTTAGGGGAGTTTAACGGTTTTGTGGCGGAAAATAAAATATTTCATTGCATGGTGCATTTTATGAAAACTTACCTAATTTAAAATAAATAAGTGTCCCTATAGAGTACGATTGGAAAGAAACAGGGAAAATGGTAATAACAACATAACATCAAAGAAAATACTTATTTTGTCCACTATTTAACTCAGCTATTTATATTGATTATGCTCTTGATTTTAGTTAGTTACTTTAATCAAAAAAATATTAAGTATAAATTTGAATAAATAGAGAAAAGCATTATAAAATTGCGGGCAACCTTTTTTCCCAATTTACTTGTTATTTACCTTTTCATATTTAATTTTCTTGAGCATGTATTTTGTTTCCCATTTTCTATTTATTAACAAGTTTCCAAGAAATGTATTACCCAATAAGAACATAAACGTTAAGAAAACGTTGTTCTTAACGGTAACCGAACGTTACGCAACGTTTATAAACAACGTCAAAGCGACATATCTATGTCCCGACAAAATACGTTGACAAAAAGTTACTTATTAGGCGTTATTTCACGTCATATGCTAATGTTATTTTAACGTTTAATTTTTAATAGAAAATATCGTTAAATAGAAACGTTTAGCACAAGGTGTATTTTAACGTTTAATAAACCACCTCTGTAAAACGTAAAAAGTACGTTTATAGTGCTACGTGACATTATCGTTCAAAACAAACGTTTATTGCTAAGTGGGGTTCAACGTTAATAAAATTTCTATATCAAACCTTTATAAGATCTGATAAAGTGACATATATATCTAGATGTGATATATATGTCACTTTATACTTACAGTGTCATTTTATGTGTTGATAACGAAAAAATGGCTATAAATTAAAAGTCATAATGTCCAATACTAAATATAATTTTATTTTAATTAAATCATTCAATGATCATATCATAGTATTGAACTCAGGATAAGCTCTTCAATGAAACATAATGGTTCTTCAGAAAAACTGAATGTAGTTACGTATAAATATAACACAATGCAATAATAATAATAAAAAGATCATAGAACTCTTTACCAAAACTAAGAAAGTAACGAGGTTACTTCATTTATAGATATATTGATTTTCCCTTTTTCTGCAAATGGTCTTCTACCCAAACAGTCCATTGGGGCTTTGGCATATTTCAACCAGTCCTTCACTGCACTTTCTGCTGTATGTATTGTTTAATTGTAACTTTAAATGGAAGACTCAAACAATGGGTATCATAAGTAACACCAAGGACTACAGGCTGTAAATTTTAGGGATGTATATATAAGTTAATGTTTACTTTGATTGGATTCCTAGATTTTTGTATTACAAATTAATGAAAGTATTTAATACTCACTGTATATTGTTACCATAGTTTCCGTATTATCTCTGGTTCCCGTTTTGTGAAAACTAAATATTCCTTCCCTTCCAGTTATACTTCACTGCAACGACGTCATGTAACAGTAATCAGAATCTCTTACACAAGAATCTAGATTAGAACCATCAGCATTCGCTTACCTATATATTTGAAAATAAAGTAAGAAGGTGGAGTAAACTAAGAAACCAGGTTATTCAAAAACAAATTTTAGAATATAGTTAAATTTTCTGACATTAGTTTCCGTATTTTAAGATGGCTACTATGCTGTTTTGCCAATTGTGTATATGCATATATATAATTATACGTGCAATGTGCATCGTATATGCAAATAACTAATAGACTTAATTGATGGGGTACTTACCTACTCACCGTTTAGCTAAATACACTGATTGCTACGTATCACCTATTAATATAAAACTTTGTTATAAAGATAAAGAAAAGTTCTAACACTCGACTAGTGTAGTAAACATGTGACTGCATGTACACCGTGCACGTTGCAGATGCGCAACAGAGGTGGAAGAGTTTATATGAAATGGGGGAGGAATGATACATTCACCAGTAGTGCAGTTTTAAATACAATAATTCTGTTACCTATTGTTAAATACATTTTGCATTCATTTATACAAAACAACAAACAAATTTAGCACCCTTTTTTGACTTCATCACAAATCGATTTACATATAGGATTGCAGTTAATAGTTTTTCATATTTCAACGTTGCTTTTTAACGTAGAGTAGACGGTGAAAGAACAACGTTTTATTTTAGTCATATTTAAACTATGCGTTACATTTCAGCTACAAATTTTTCATTTTTCAGCGTTGTCTTTTCACGTAGAGTAAACGGTGTAACTAAAAAGGTTTTATTTTAGTTATATTTAAACTATGCGTTACATTTCAGTTAATAAGTTCTCATGTTGCAACGTTGTTTTATAACCTAAAATAAACGATGCAACTACAACGTGTTATTTTAGTTAAATTTAAACTATCCGTTATATTTCTTAGTTAATATAACGTTTCTTCAATGTGTAGTTAAAAGTTGGTTATATAATAAACGTGTTAATTATAACCATTAACGTTGTTTCAACCAATACAACGTTAAATTCACGTAAATGTAACCAACTTGTTCTCACTGGGTATCTACTTACACAGTAGAACATAAATCTACTGACTTCCGGCCACAATGAATTCCCTCACTGTGAACTCACTATTACATACATCTCTTTATTAGTTAGTTATGAATACGTTGAACTACGAAAAGTGTTAGGTACATCTTCTAAGACTTCCAAGGTAACTGTTCTGACCGCCCATTTGAGTCTGCAGTACCATACTTCAACATTTAATTTTTAAAATGCCTATTAATGATCGTTGATTTTGTTTAGCTTTGAATAATTAAGCCTGATAATATAGAGTCCTATATGTTTAAATGTACATTTCGTATTTTTTTTTTACAGTTACTCTTGTAATCCTGACCATAGTTTGGAGTTTATTGAATTCAGTTGTTCGCTGTAGCAGAATAGCTCATGACGTTTCATATATAAATAGAAGGTACATAACACATACCTATATACTCGAAAAACTATTACTACTATTTTTTATTTACCTAAAGTTTTCACGGAATATTATTTATTGCTAGATATACAACAGAATATGAATCTTTTTTAATTTCCCGCCAGAGTGCACTTCCCTCGCTGTTAATGTATCCTTACATACACGTCTTTATTGGTTACCCATGAATACGTGGAGTGGAGCTACCAAAAATATTAGATACATCTTTAAAATTTCTAGAGTAGCTGTTCTAACCTAGCATTTGAGTCTCCAGTATCATGCATTACATATTATTTTTAAAATGCATATTAATTACCGTTGATTTTGTTTAGCTTTGAATAATTATTAAATATAACATGCAGTGCAAAAGTGACAGAAAAATGATGAATTCAAAACTCATGTCTCCCTAAAGTATTATTTATTTCTATTTAGGATAATAACTAGTATTTGATATAGTTGTTGCAGTAACATCTTTTGGTACACGTACTAAAGATATCGATAATATCGAACATCATGAGGACATTATAATTTTAATAATAACAAATTTAAATTGATGATAACATCATTCTTCTTTTGCCGAGAGCGACAGCCACCTAATCATCATGTATAATACATAAAAAGTTTAATGAAGTCTAAGCTTATACTTGACGAGCCTCATATAAGTCGAATAACGTTGCAGCAGGAACGTAGTTCTCTAATAAACAGATAAATATATGTGACATTAGGGATAGGATACGGTGCGCAGTAACAAGTGCAATGACACCAGCTATATCGACATAAAACCGGATGATCTAAAATTACCTAGCTCACTAGATTGTATGTAACGTATGTAGCTATGTCGGTGACGTTGTATTCGTTAGTGATTTGTAAAATTTACCGGCGCGTTGCGTGAACGAATACTCATACAAGCGAAAGTACTCACCGTTTATAGGCGCACACCATTTTAGGGTCTATAAGGAACAGATGCCGTAAAATTTAGGAGTGTTTTCGATTAGGTCTCATCTGTACGCTTTAAATACGTTGACTCGACAAAATTCCACCATCGCCAACTTTATTTTCCAGGAAACTACATATACATAAACATACCCTAACTTATTGCACTTATTGCAGGTGTGCTTGAAATTATGCTGATAGAGAGACGGGATTTAGATTTCTGTACAAATGCTGGATGTTAAATTTGCAAGTAAGATACATAACTAATGGAAATTATAATCCTGTTTTAAAGCTTTGTGGACTAAACCAAAACTAGCGTCTCTCTACTTTCAGTGCAATGGATGGCACACAGAACTTCACAGCATAATAATAAGATTACTAATAAGTTACGTAATCATATAGGTGCAACAATTTACACTGTAATGTGGTTATTTAGTTATGTGAAATAATGTTCAGGATTTACCTTCAGTTTTACTTGCTTTTTTTTAGGCTGAGCGTTTATCGGATGTTGCCTCTCTAACTTTAAGATGGAGAAATTAAATTTGGAAATTAAGAAAGGATCGGCAAAATTTACGAAGCACAAAATTAAATGGTATATCATCGCAAAGAGGCAGTTATTACTGTTATTTTTATTATTATAGCAGCATCCAAAGCCCTTTCTGTTGATTATTACAGTATAATCATGACCTTTTAAAGTTCGGTTTGAAAGTTTTATGGTTATCACAAATTTTCAAAGTATAATTAATAAATCAGAAGAACGTAGTCTGTTATGTATGTACAGAGAATAAGATGTCATACATGGTGTGCGTAGGTTAGTTTAAAGTTTTGTAGATCTTGATTCAATCTATGTGTGAAAGCATTTCTTTCTTCACTGTGCTCGAATTGTTGATTCCACTTGTATGTAACTCTGTTCGTCCGTTTCTTTTCTGCTATTTAATTCAGAAAATATTTGTTTCATTAATTTCAAAGAGGAGTGTATCTCACCTAAACATATCCGAACCAAGGTATTGCTTGAACTTGACCATAAAAGTATCAAGGTAATTTATTGTCTCTGTCTTTACAGCAATTGCAAACTCAGAAAGCACTAACATAGAATTGGACCCTTCGATGAGACTTAATGCCGACTCTGTTTAGATGATAAGGAGACAATTGAAGATATTTTCTGCCACTGCCCTGCCGCTAAAAGAGTCAGGTATGTAACCTTTGGGAAAGTTGGTCCTTCCCTGGAAGACCTGCAAACAATCTTATTCATCAAGGTGCTGTGCTACCTTAAGAGCCAGGACTTGTTAGATAAACTTTAAGCTAGCATCCGCTTTACAATAGACCCTAAAGTGATCGCAGTGGACGGAACGATTATTCAGAACCATGTGGATCTCTCACTAACCAATCAATCAATTTCAAAGAGTAAAGTCGATCTGGCTGCTCTCGTAAAGGATACTGTTCTGCATAATATTTGACAGTCCTTATTGAATTTTTACCGCATACAATGTATGCTTCCAGCATATCACTGTTCTCCAAACGAGAAAATACCATGGTGAGATATTATTCAAGCGACTAATGATAATAATGTAATAATAACAATTAGAAGTAAAGAACACAACACAAAAATGAAATAACTAAGTTTTTTTTTTAATAATTAAACGTGTAAAAGATTTAAACTTAGTGCGTTTTTGACAGTTTCAAACAGCATACTATTTGTTTTGACTTAAAGTGAAAGAAGCCTACTATAAATTTTACATATCTTTGGCATCTATTAAAAACCACCATAGCTTCTTTATTATTCGTTTTAAGACAATTTTGTATTAAAACTTTTGAATCACAAATTAAAATACCTTCCATTTTTTTAGCAATATACAGGGTGTTCAATTTAAAAAATATATAAATTTCAAAATTTCATGGAGATGTGTCATGCAATTGTTTTCACGTATATTGCATATTAATCAGCGTTAAAAACACTAATACTTTGCTAATTTAACCTACTTTCTAAAATCAATAATAACAGAGATAGCAATGGTGCGCACTTAATTTGAATCAGTCTGTATATTCCTATGGTAAAATTTAAATCTTGTAGAAAGTTTTCTTTCTACTATACCATATCACTAAACACTGAATTTTATTATCTACTACTGGGAATGTTACAGAATAACTTATTTCATTTTTCTGCTTCACTCAAATTCAGCTATAATTTCGTATAATATTCTGCTAATGTAGTGTTCTTATTTAAGATTTAGTTACCTACTAGTATTCACGCACATGTTTTTAAATGTAAATAACTCAAACAGTTATTTAAATACATGAGCACCCATTTATTACAACGTAATAACTATCTTCATAACTTTATTATTGTTCTAAAACATCGCGTTAATTTCTTATTCCTAGCTCTTCAAACAAGGCAACACTTCCAAAATGAATGCGTGTACCGTTAAGTTTTGCGAACATTCGGTACCGCATTTCCTATTAATGCTCGTATACGGCTAGCGTGACGCTTACGTTACCCAATTTAGCCTTCTCGGGTTCATTTTTAGTAAAGTATATTGTGCAAGATTTGCACAGTCGCGTGCCAATACGATAATAGCCGTTTTCAAACTGTAATTTGATTTTGCAGACTATGAGTCATCAGGCTAGTCTCATACCAATTGAATAGTAGGCACGTATAAAGAAGGACAAACTTTTTCCGTCTTAGAACTGAATATTAACTTATAATATTATTATTAGTTGATGTTATATTAGTGTTATAATGTTGCAAAATTTGTTGAATATAACGGAATAATATTGCAAGGTAAACGAGGATTGAATAATTGGGTGATATAACTTTATGATGCCATGTTTCTTTTAAGTTTCTGCGTATATCTGAACTTAGGGAGTACACATCGTTCTAAAATTTGACGACAAACATGAAAGCGAGCGGTGAAGAAGACGTGCAAAATATGTAGAGTGATCTACGTTCTACGGAATTGTCAGATAGCAAAATGTTTCAGTGCATTTTAATTTAAAGAAAAAATCGAAATAATATCTTCCGTCATTAAATCTCAGTTTACTAAAACCAAATAAGCTTTAAATTATAAATTATGCTTATAATATTTAACCATTTGCATTGTATCCAACAACTCACTTATTTTTAATATTAACAATAAATATGGAATTTAATAAATTAAATTAATTACATGAAGTTAACGAACTAACTATATAAACACTGGAACGTGCTTTGGGATATGTGCTTTTGGGAGTGACTGAAAAACAGCCCCGCTTCCGCCATATTTAAGTGTATAAATTTGAGGCAAAGACGCTGAATAGACTACACTTTCATGCTTGTGCACTATCAAAAGGAGTAAATGTTATTTTTGGTATATTAAAGTTTTGAATTAGAGTTGTCGTATGCATGCCTTATTGCATGCGGTGAGAAAGGAAACATATATCAATCGAATTTTAAAATTTTATCCTAAAAGGTAGCAGTGCTGATATATTCATATATCATTTTATGTAAGCTTTGCAAATCATCTCTAAAATGTAAATTTGATACATATTCCATTTGACACCTTCATCTCCGACATTATTCTGTAATACTGCTGAATGATAAAACCAATCATTTAAATAAATGTTTATATAAAATCAATGCATGTAAAATAATTAATAAAATTCATATTTGACTCTGTGAGTTGTTGGAAAAAGAAATCAAACAAGGTCTAGATCCTCACAAAATTCTTTAATATCACACGCCGGTTTCGATCTATCCAAGCATCTTTCAGATCAGTCTTAAGGGGGTCGATGCTCATTGTTATTTACTGTAAAAAATTGTATTCTTTATGTTCCTTTTTTTTGGAAACCGCTCGATCAAATCGATTTTCAAATTTTCCGTACTTGTTATTTGATATCAAAAGATAATTTATAGCTGAATATTAAAAAAAAAACTCTTGACGAAGATAAGTTACAAAATTTCAAAAATAGATTTGTTTCTCAAATTTGATTTTTTTTCTGGCCCTACCAAATAAAATTTTGAAAAGATGTCAGTTTTAATTAAACCTCTTAATGCTCTTATATACACTATGTCAAAATTAAATGCGAATGGAGGGGGAGTTTTAGGTAGGCAACCAATCCAATAAAGTCATATAGTTGTTTCCGTAATGCACAATGTTTCTAGTACCTAATATTTCGATTTTTTACTTCATTATGCATAATTTTTGTGAACATATTTAAAAGAAAATGAAAAAAAAACCTCTGAATTTGGTTGGTGCTTAAACAATTTTGTCGATTCTTGCCTAAGTGACACAAATAGAATAGGTTATGTCGCCTGTTATGGGTTATGTAGTCTGCAATAAAATAGCATTATTGTGAATATACTGCTGTATACTGATGGCACCAACAAAAAATGCAAAATGAAATTAAAAATGAAAAATTAAATTAACTAGCTTAGCGGACAAAAATTTAAAAGGGCGCAAAAGAACAATTAAACTCAGGGTTACTCTCACAATTGAACTTATCATGAAAAGTAAAATGTGGGTGAAAGAAATCTGACTTTCGTTAATTACAAAAATTGAAAAAGGTTGAATCAAAAATAAAAAAACAGAAATTTTGAATGGCGTTAATAATCAGAAATTTTATTATTATAAAAAAAGAAAGAAAAACCATATAGATACAATTTGCAGGAAAACAAAAACCATGAGCTTAAGACTCTGGCCGAAATCAAAACCTGCTTAAGACTCTACAATTACAAAAGGACAATTCGAATCCTTTAACAAAGCAAAAGACAAATTTGTTCTAGAAGAAAATCCTTTTTCACAAAAAATCCACGTGGTTTCAAAATTAAACGAACTAAATTAATTTAAACGTGGACAAAACAAGTAAATATACAAAATTGAAATTAAAATACAAGCACAATGCTTCTAATCACCCAAACCGTGGTGATTAAGTATTCAAAACTAATCAGCAAACTATAAAACGGAAAAATTAACTCTCTAGACTAAAAAAAAAACTTCCAGAACAAAATATAATAACTGATCTTATACCAAATTTGTGTACACAATAATATACTAACAATTATTATTAAAAAACAAATTAAAAATATAAACGAACAAATCTTTAAATAAAAATGAATTACCAAAAATGGCAGCAATGAAAATAAATTTAAATGTACTTCCACGGCATCGGTCAAGTAACTGGCCTCCAGGGGCTTAAACATCGCATACATATAACAAAACCTGCGCGCACTCGGACGCACAAACGCAAAGAAAATTTCTAGAATATACATTTGAACAACATATATAATACTGGTGAACGCAAAATGTACAACTGAATGAAATTAATTTCAACAACTGAACAATTAAAATAAATTTAACAATCAATTCAAATAACAAAATCTTGTCAAAATAAACAAATAAAATTGTGGAAACTCTTGCGCGACATTGATAAAGGTAAAATGGAATGAACAAGAAAACAAATTTGAATTTCCGAAAACCGGGGTGCCAGACCACAGCAATACGTAACCAAAGTAAAAAATTATGATTCACGTGATCTTATGGCTGCTTTCATCCCTCCCAACGATTTTAGGATTTCTATGTAACCAATGCTTTCATGGATGTGACTTGATATTGTAACGATCACCATTAACTAACCTTAAGTACTGTTTGCACAGGATTTCCCACATCAATTAAAACTTCAAAAATATTTCATCCTGTGCTAACTGCTTATCTCTATCACGATGCCGTAAAGTACCTTCTAAGTCTCCTTACTTTATACACCGCTGCTTCAACGTTAGGTGATTAGAAATTATGAAGAATTCCATATTCAGTAAATGTCTCCAGTAGATACAGTCTGTAGTTGCAAAGCATATAGTTTCTTTTTAATAGAGCCGCGTATTCGTGTTCGGCGCTCTTTAATCATGGCTGTAGTGGCACTGCGCCATTGGTGACGTCACGCTATGCCTATTAATCGAATCATATTCGAGACACGAACGCATAGAACGGCTTCTCTTCGCGCACATCAATCGTGCGGTCATTAACCATCTATTTACTATTTCTGAATTGTAGCTGCATGCAAGCTATTCATATACTTACATACACATATGTAGATGTAGGAGCTTAATAGCTCCTGAATAACAAACTGTATACAATAAATAATAATATTGGTAAACCTTCCCCTCCTTTGAAGAATTACGAAACAATTAGCTATTGCGAGAAGTTATCCAATACGGAATAAGTTGAATGTGAGTAGGTTATGCTGCTCAAAATAGTTAGAAAATATTTCACTAGTAACGGGAAGAGGAGTCAGTGCTCTCACTGGGGATTGCAGATTAAAATTCTTGTTTACAACTAAGAATACACAAAGAAAACTAAAATTCATAATCAATAATTTCTTGATGGAAGCTGTCTACAAAATAAACAAAAAAGATTTACTTTTGAATTTCAATTTCATCAACCATTCATACTATTGATACCTACTAATTGTATAAGTACGTTTGCTTGTATTACGTATTTGACTAGAAAGAATGAGGTGTCCTATTGATACTTACATAAGTGACTTTCTTATTCGTAATTGTAACAGAATTTGATTTTGTTGCTTTTAAATCATTCCTTGTCTATTCCTCATTTTATTTTTCTTTTATTCCACGAGTCTATACCCAAAAAAAAAATCATTATTTTACTTCTCATTGCGTTATACATAACAATATTTATTAGCTACAAATCATGTTACTTGATTAATTTTAAGCTGATAATGAGAGCAAGCAAAAAATCTTATTATCTAACCTGCCCCACGCTTTAATTAAAATACTTTCAAGTAATCAGTCTTACATATTCAATAATAATGATAATTCTTTATACAAACATCAATTTTTAAATTTAAAAGACAAAGTGGACATTCTTCAGATATATATTCGCAATGTTGTCTGCAAAATTGGTTGCATGGTACATTGGTCAGACTATTCAAATTCTGCGTAAACTTAATTGAAACTGTAAACTGAGATGTTCAAAATTAAATTAAATTAAAGAAAGAAATTAAAGAAACTTGTAATTTCAGAATAGTGCCACCAATTTTTACATTTTAATAAAAAATCAGGACTAGTAAATGTTTTGGCTTTTTTTTTTATTAAAAACAATTAAGTAATCTTAAGTAAAAATCTGGACACTGTCACATCTTAACATCTCGAAAAAAAAAAACAGTAGATGGCGAAGTGTCAATGACTTAATTGTTTCAATAAAAAGTTGCCAAAAAATTCACTAGTCCTGATTTGTGATTGATATTTGTATACAGTTTGGCTAAATAATAAATTCTAACAACTGTATTTTATATAGTTACGTTGATAAAAGCTTACTTTGTGATCTTTTTAATCTTAAGTAATCTATTCCATAATTTATTTTATATTTTTCCATGCTTTATTGTTCTACTTTGCATACTTCTTAACTCGTTATTTGTTGGTGGTTTTCCATTTGCATTGTAGTTTTTACAATTCATACTATACGTACAGACTTTACTGATTTTTATAATTTTTCACAATTTGAAAAAATTAAATTAAATTAACCGATAATGTTTCTTCATTTTGACCTCATATGATTTTTCTTTGTGCAATTCATTATCTCGTCAAAATATTTTCAGGATCATGTTTTCGAATATTTGTCAATTTTATCAACCTTTAACCAATCTTACGTTTTAATCGTTTTAATTAACATATTATTACACATTTTAAGTTTTAGAGTAATTATTTTAAACGATTTCACTTATTGTTATATTATTATATTAAAAGATTGATCGAAACCTTTAGTCTTAAAAAAGATAATTATATCATCCAAACGGTCCTTTATGTATGGATATTTAGTTAACATTTACATTATTGTTTTTACTTATTTTGACCGTTTGGATCCAAAATTACTTCATAATTTCTGTTTCATGTCATAGTTTTAGTCGTCCTTTAATGTATTGTTCTTAGTTGCTAATTAATTTGGTTACATTACACCTCAAAATTTAGAAACTTATGTAGTTTAAGTACCTCTTCATCCACATTAAAATCTTATGCATTTGCAATGATACTCTAGTCGTTTAATGAATTTAAAATGCAACTAGACAGAGACACTTTGTTTTTTAAATAATAACTTAGTAAAAAAATTATTAAAACATAAAACCGTTTGACCTAAATATTTACAGTTTGAAATATGTGGTAATCCATGTTTGATGTAATGTCAATGCTAATGGCTATAGTAGCTGCTAATCAATCTTTATATAGTATTCATTCAATGCAAATTGTTTGGAGTGAGTCACTATCTTGTTTGTATTCATGATTAGCTACTCGGATATCTTTGCAAACAGACACAGTATGATAGGTTGTAAATATAGTAATATTTACTTTAGTCATGTTTCAGTTCATAAAGATTTCCTCTAATTTTTTTTATTTATTTTTATATTTACATGTGCTATTTAAAATCCGCGGGTATACTTATAATTGCATTATCGCGAGCGTACTACGCGCTACTAGTTTGTTAGCTACCGTATTATTAACAGCACTTTTCATTGCACAGACGACCAACAACCAGACTGCCTACAAAACACGGGAAGTTGAGAACCTGCGCAAATAAATGATCCGAGGAAAAGGCATAAAATAAATAAGAAGTAGCAAGTGCGCCTACGAACAAGTATTTCTCTTACTTCTACTAGTCTTTCACGGGAGACAGGATACTTCATTTACTTACGTACCAGCGGTTTCTCACTTTAAAAGGTAAAAGTGTGTACTTTTAAACTGGACTTGTTTAATCGTGCGCGCTCACTTATTAGTCAACTCGCAAAATGGGCACCCATTTGTTGGCTGTTGCAGTAATATTGCACTGTTAGTAAAAGTGATGAGGGGAAACACTTCTTGTTTTCTTTTAGTTATGAATGTCCAGTGTTTATAGTTTATTCATACATGGAAGTGGTAGCGTAAAGCGGTACAAATTTATTTATTAAAATACGACTCATAGTTAATTGCGTGCTCATAGATTAGCTACTAGCTAGTCTACACTATATTATTAGAAAATAAAACTATTCTGTACTTTACTAGGGTTACTCGATTTCTAATATTGGCTGTATACCATACTGTCAATACGGTCGAGTACGGAAACGAGTAGGGCGACGTCAATTCGTTGAGGGTAATAAAAAGACTTAAAGAAGAAACACCACCGCAAGCCTCAAAAAATCAATCATTCAGTGAGGTAGCGTAAGGATTACAGATGACAGTAATAGACAAGCGTCATATGAAAGAAACAATGAATTAAGAGCTGATGGTTTTGATCCAAAAAAGATTCGTGATTACGATGTACCCGTGTGGGAGCAAGTACTTCATGCAATTCGGGAAGGGGCAAGGTAAAGAGGCTGGAGTGTCAGATGGAAACTGGTTCTTAGTTCATATTTACCTTGATGACCATGACTTACAACTAGGTTGACTAGAGAGCTTATGTTTGTAGCAGAACTAGACTTCAGCCGGGGGTACACGGATATGAGAAATAAATACAAAAAAAAAACAGAAGACTGCAATGTTTCTGGAGACTCTATGTCATACGGTACCCATTAAGCTAGAAAATACTATGCTGCCAAAAAATGGTTTGAGTCGGATATGTATGGCACACAGAAAACTGCAAATCGTACCCTCTTATGAATATGTACCAATATTGCTCGTTAAGTACCCCGGCAAATATATACGCTTCATAAAATGCAGTAGCTTGCAGAAGAAAAAGTTGCCAGCGCGGTATATGGACTTTGGACTGTATTTTTGAATGTAATTAATACTTATTGGAACAACAGATATCAAATAGTCAAAACCGTTCTAAACCAAGCGTGGTAAGAATTAAGGTGTGCTTTATATTTTCTTTAATGAGAAATAATTTCTCTACTGCCTAGTCTTTCTAATTGTTTGGTTTCTCCTTAAAATAAATTAAGAATGTGTTACTAACCATCCAGTCATTGGAGGAACCACTTATCTGTGTAGTTTTTTTGGATATATGGTTTAAAAGGTTCAACCAGTAATGTGTCGTGGCTTTGTGCTAATTTGAATTAAATCCACGTACTCCATTATTTATAATTAATTTTCCTACGTTTCCAGTTTTAAATTTACTAAAACCGACAATATAGTGCTGGAATGAACGTAATTTCATCCGCCTGTATAACTACGAGAGAGTATTGCAGTGCGAAGCCAGAGAATGAATAAAGTGAATGTCCAAGGTTGCTTTCATGACGTAAATCAATTTGGTTCATTGTTAATCTTTAAACAAATAACTTATCAATAATCTGTTCTTTCGTTAAATAGTAAATTGTTTATATATAAACACGTTGCTACACGTTTATTCTCGTAGGCAAAGTGAAAGATCTACTTCATGCACAAGCGCTTCATTAATGCAATGAATGAAGTAGACTGCTTGAAGTCGTATTATGAAGCGAATGATCTGCCGTGAATGATAATGAAAGCTTCGTCCTCAACACTACGAACAATGACATAAATGAATTTATTGTTTCAGAAAAACTGTAAAATGCTTCGATGTAAAATTGAAATTGATCAGTTTTTTAAAATGCACTTTTGGCAACATTTTTGTAGTGTTTACGTCTTACTAAAAGCACTTTTGAAAAAAATTACCTCTTTATTTAGCCTAATAACAATAATTGCGTATGCAAACAACATTGTAATTGTAACCAGAACGAAAATTGAACTGAATAAGGTATTCAAGCAAATAGAAGAAAACAAAATACTCATCGTAGATAAGGATAAAACATAATATATAGTTATGAGGGGACACAATGAGCAACTTATAAAACAGGTTTTGAAAGTTTTGGCTGTGTGGAACAGTTTGAGTGCCTCGGAATAAGATTGACAAAGAAAAGCAATGAGGAAGCAAAAATAGATAGGAGACTGGGTAATGGAAGCAGAGCAAGGGAAGTCTACTTGGCGTGATGAGATCTAAGATAATATCCATGAGAAGCAAACTAAGAATCTACAGAACGATGGTAGGACCCACAATGTTATGTGGATCAAAACATGGATATTGAGTAAAGAAAATGTGTAGATTTGGAAAAAGACGATTCCTTTTGCAAGGAGTTAGGAATGTGGAAGGAGAATGAAGATGACGGATAAATGCGTATATTATGTAGCTTTACGATCAGCCCTCGATAATTTGAATGTTCAAGGCATAAAAGGTAAGGTGGCTGGGTCATAGGTATAGAATAGAGGACAATAGACATCTTACCTTGCCCCTTAAAGTGTAGAACAGAGGAGAAAGAAGAGGTAGATTAATACAAGAAATGCTAAATGATGTAAAAACTGACATAGAAATTTAAATACCAAGGATTGGGAGAAAGAATCACAAGACACAAGAGCTTAGGGCAAGTGGTAAAGGCAGTTGAAGCCATAAACTTTTTTAAGGCTTGAAGTGATTTTCGTTAGAATTGATATAATCACCTTCTTGATATAAATAAACAAATTTGTCAGTGTAATATGAAAACAAATTTTGTTTTTATTATTTAATGAAAATATTATTTTGCAAATGAAATTGTATTAGAAGGGAAATATTAAAAAAAAGTAACTTTTAAACTTGAATGATATTACATACTTCATACCTATAAATATGCAATTTCTACATGGTTATTAGCTGAATATTTGTTTTTTAATTGACTTAATTGCAACATCCTCAGCTAATTTTTTTGAATATAAAATAATTCCGTGTTAATTACAGTTTATGTTTATGCTACTGAAGATTATATTTATATGGTTAATAGCCCAAATTAAATGTTAAAAATAATAAACGTTACTTTCATTCCACTTCATACAGTAACAAAAAACTAATTAAACTGCATTATATTAGGGCGTACAAAATTGATATTTGATTCCTAAATATATCAAAACAGTAATTTCAAATAAAATAGGTGGTATCTTCATTTCTTATTCATGTTTTTTTATAATAATGCACCTACATCACTAAATATAAGACCAATATATCCACATTCTAAATCTATAACAGTAACATGAACATTTTTAAACCGAATCTTAAAAAAGACAGGTTACAACAGATCTTCATCGTGCTTCTATGGGTGAAATATATTAAACTAGAAACACTGTTTATATACAGTTGTTTATTGTTTTAAGCAGGTATGCTACAAGTCAAAGAAAAACATCATCAGTATGCAAATACAAAGTGCATTCCTTGAATGAATTGAAATACGACCTGGTATTTCTTGTGGAGCGTATATTCCTCATGTACGCTACCATGGCCATAAACTACTAATGTGTGTACAAAAACCACATATTTAACTCATCTGAAGAGATTGGTACCACTTGTGCCTGCTATGAATGAATGTAAATTGTACGTGTTCATGATGCTCGTGACGAATCCAGCGGTAATTTCAATGCATTATTAATTTAATTAAATAGAAGGTAAATCGAGCACTGTGAGATATACTGATAACTAACAGGAAATACCAATAAACTTCAGTCTCACAAATTCTTTAATCTTCAAAACACGATGTACATTTCGTTAGCTAAGCTAACATCTTCAGGTGTGCATACAAATGTATTGTCAAATACTAAATGCGTAAATATAGTAAGTATATCCTAGGCTACAAACATTAATCATCAGGACTACTATATTCAATAAATTCTAAATATTTGTAATTAAGGGGTGTTAAATCAGTATTGAGCAAGCTATTAATATGTTTTTTCATATAAATAGCTTCCCACATATTAAGATTCTTACAATTTAAGATTCTTTACAATTAAGATTCTTACTTAATTAACTCTAAATCATCAATTGAAAAAGTATGTCCTGTATTAACAAAATGATACGCCAAAGCGGATTTATCGGCATTATTAAATTGTTTGAAGAGTTTTTAGTCATCGCATTTTATTTATCTGTTACTTTTTACAAGTAGATGAATAAATGTTTTATTATACTGTATTCGTGGATAAAATAAGTAAATATTGTGGCGCCGCGCGGCCGTAGTAAAGTTGATTTAATTCAATTGATAAGCACAGTACTTTCTTACGGACCTGTCATCATGGAAGGAAAAATATAATAAATTTTCAATTGTATGCTAGCACGTGGACAAGCTATTTGAATTGTACAATTCAAAGTGCGTAATCCAGCTATTAAAACAGTAACTTCAAGCATAGTAATCGGTACTCACTTTGCATATTAACTCGTGTACTTTCTTCACTAAACTTGGATGTTGTTATTAAGTAAACGGCAACTCAGCCGGCTATATTGACTCTGAATAAATTTTGCACTGTATGTACCCTATCAGCTGAAATGAAAATGCGATTTGAAATACGACTTTTGACTTTCCCATATTAAATTTAGATTTATTCCTATGGTAATTCTAATAAATACTATTTTATTAAGTAGTTTGGGTTGGGTTAGGTAGGAGTCGTAAATGTAAGGTAATATCTTGCTGAGCTTATCGCAATAAAACTTGATACTCTATAATAAAAGATGATTTCAAATAGGCTACTTACTCTGTGTAACCTATTACATCATTATGTAAATTTAAAACGGTTTTAAATAAACTTGTTCCCATGTGGACATCAATTTTTGTTTTTTGTGTTTATTATTGAAAGATGAATATATAGAAGTCTTATAAGAACAAAATTAAATGTTAGTGTAGTTTGGGAAAAAATAGATTTGCATAAATTCAGTAGATTTTCAATGCTATTGACCTTTAGACAAATTCGTAATGTATATGTTGCTGAATAAAGGTGGTATTTACGTTTGTACGTATGTAACATAAATACATACAGGACTCGCAGGTAACGCGGTTGGACATCACTGCAGAATGTTAACAACACATATTCTTATGCAACTAATCTAATTGAACGTGTCTTACTTGAACGTGTCTGATATAATATACACTCCTGAATGTTCATTTAAACATGATATATAATGGTGATTTTATGTCCATAATTGGATTTGACTTTCAGTTTGGAATAGGTGTAGAATAATACTTCCCAATTATTAAATTCTTATTTTTTAGCTACTGCATCCAATAATAAAAACTCTTCTGCAGAAGGTGCAGTAAATAAAAAATAAGAATTTAATAATTGGGAAGTATTTTTCTACGCCTATTTCAAACTGATGACATATAATTGTTGATATCCAAGCTGTGAAAGGTCTTTATATGCAAGATCGATATAATTTACTTAATGTACCTTTGATAAGTACAGGCACTGTTTCACTCTATAAGCAATGTGAAAGTAAAAAATAAGTTAGCCTTGCTGCGGCATCAGTTATCACTGCTTTAATTCTCTGAGTAGCGAAAATAGTATAAGCCAACATGCGCGCAAAAATTTCTATGTGGTACATGGTTATTTCAAGGGTCCTACTGACGACGCGTCCTCGCGTTTCGTTGTCAAGGTAAGCCCATATATTAAATGTAAGGCTTTTCAGCTATCAATACGTTAGATTCATACATAATCAACTTCAAGATGGTCTGAGAGTGCCCAGGGAAATCAAACGAGATGTGCAAAGGAAAAAAGTAACCCTTTTGCAGAGGAAGTAGTACTATAATACTAAAGTAACTAAAAATCTGAAATAACGCAAATCTTCTGGGAAGGTATAATCAGAAGATATTTACAGAATGCATCAACACGAGTTGAAACGATTTTCGTATTAACAGGGATCCTTCTAGGTAACAAGCCTTAATCGTTTACTCTTCCCCAATTAGATCTAAAAGATATCTGCAATGTTTTTGTCCAAGAAAGCTTCGACTAGGTGATATCCGATTAGGTAGTATCTGAAATGATTCGCTCTCAATGTCCACTCCAACAACGCAATATGAAATTCCACAAATTTTTTCACTATTACGAATTTTTAGGAAGAGTGCAGTCCATCGTCCATTCTTAATTTTTGAGTTGAAATCAAAAAAAATCCTTTTAGTTTTCTTTTTTTTTTAGTAATATTAATTCAGAAACTAATAATTTCAATGTAGTAATGGTTACTAGATTCATGCATATGATAACCGTTGCATATTGGTTATTCAACGCGTGCAATAAGCACGCTCAAAACCAGGAGACTAAAAAGCGAAATAGAGCAGGGAAAGTTCAATTGTTGGGGAAATCTCCTGGAAATTAGGCAAACTGATGCTCTTCTGGGAATCTATAACCAGAAGAGATTTACAGAATGCATTGCTCTGAGTAAGAACAATATTCGTATATTAACAAGCATCCTTCCAGGCGGGCATCTGAGTAAGCTTGGATTAGCAAGAGAATCCGAACGTAGATTTTGTGGGGAAAAGCGTAAAACACGTATCCATTGTGCGAGTCAAGGGCGTTGTACTTGGAAGCGTGTGAAATTGAGTAAGGAGATTTAGCTAACCTGGAGCCATATCGTGCTGTGTTTAAAAGGAATAGAATTGCACAACCAGCTGTAAAAGAGAAGAATATATAAAAGGAAATTTGAATATAAAACCTTTTCTTTAACATAATAAAATTGTAACGACAATTACATTAAATTTACACGGTACGTGTGTGTTGCTGGTTGTGTAGCTTATCGTATTGCGTGTCGTATCCCTCCGGTGTGCACTTCTGCTTAAAAAATACCCAAATATTGCAACATTCAACACATTTCCCGTACTGACCTTATCATGTGATATCGGATGAAAATATCTTGAACGTATTCAAAGGCGCTAGTTCTAAAAATAAATGTATTTTTAATAAATTACCAATATTCTATAAATAAAATGGAAGGTCGAATAATAATAAATATTGTTGACAATCTACTTTGTTATTTTAAATACTTTAAAGTGATGACATGATGATAATTTCCGGAATATATTGCTTACAGGATTGTACAAAAGACGATAAAAACACTTAAATAGAAGAATAATTTAAATTACTCTTCTTAATTTTAAGAAAAGACAGGTAGCCTTAGATAAAATTATATTAAATATGGTAAAAAATCGTGTGATCCAAAATTAAGACTCCTAGGTTTTTATGGATAGAGATTCAAATTACAAATTCATTTGAACGACAATAAGCCAGCTCATCCAAGGCATGCACGATTAGTACGTCAAGCTACGTAGCCGCGAATCACGTACGAGTATAAACCCACCATAACAGCACAAGAACGAGCTTCACTTGAAAAAGATTCAAATTAGCAGAAATTCTAGTTTAAACAAGAAGATACCTTTTTTTCAAACTTTGTAATGTCGTGTCGTTTCTTCAAGTACGTGATGTGAGTTTTTGTCTTATTTAGAAGCATTTGGGTTTCTTTGAAACATATTTTATATTCAGCCTTGATATTTATTTTATTTGCACGACGTTCTAACACGTAGAAGAGAATATCATCAGTTACATGTTGGACGTTCACTTTTATCTATTTAAAAAAAAAAACGTAAAAACTACCAGTCCCTGCGATCTTGTTGCATCTATAAAACTGTCACGTTCCAGTTTCGAAGCTCGTCTACATTTACAGCTACCGAACGCAAGAATATCAGAAACGTAACGTTTCGCGACCTGAATCCTAATGCATCCATCTGGCGGTGAAAATTCGTAGTTCAATATTTATAAATTAAAATCCCCACCGCGGCGCTGTGATTTCACGAACATGTGTTACTGTAGCTTTCTCAGGATTCTCGACTTTTGATACGTCCGCGTATAAATACTCCGATGCGTGCCGGTTCTGCTGTACGGTTTTAGTGGCAAAGGTTGAGGTCAACTGCGGTATTATTATCGCGCGACGTTTCATTTTCATTCAAAACAACTCGTTTTCCATATTATGTAAGGATTGTTAATATTGCTCGCCGCACGGTTAATTCACGGCATTCCAGTTTGCGTTGGCAGCGATGTCCTTCGTTTTCCATACGCATACGGACGGCTAAGCGCGCTGGGAGACCATATTAGGTGCCCGCGATAAGGTACTACGTCAGTCCCGGCCCGTTTGTCGCCATTGTGTTACGTCCGAGTTATCTTTCGCAATATTTGCTGGGCATGTCTTTGCTATTCGTCATAAAGTATGGATAAGAAAGCGAAAATCTTGTACAGTCAGAGATCGTGGGAGGATGTGATTGTCCTACCATGTTAAGGATTATCTTTTATTTAAAGCCATAGAAATGGGGTAATAACTCATTTTGAACCGTATAATTTCTTTGTCCAACATGGTATATGTACAGACCCCATGTAGGTATAGTTCTGTTGTCTTCTTATAACGGAGTGGGAAATGAAAGTCCTGCATTTGTACAATCTATACCCGGCTACGAGGATAATGTAGACTTGCCTTTAGAAGAATCAAAAGAAGCTGAGGAATAATCACGATGAAAAATTCTTCAGTTGTATTTAGGAGCAATTGGAGGAAGACAGTCGTTTATAGCACTGCACTTTAACCCACCGGAGGTCGCTGCATTTAACATGCACTCTCCTATGCTATTATCGAGGCGCGCTTGTTCTAGGATTAAATCCATCTCGCAACTTCTTTTCTACTCTGACTACATATTTCGCCGTCTTGTCCGTTTTTTGACGGTACTTATACAATTATAAAGTTGCTTTCTATGACATATTCAGTATATACAGAATATTTTATTTAAATCACACGAAATTTCAAAATACTTACCTGATAGATGTGGCAAATAAAAAAATAATTTTTCAAATAAAAGTCGTATGGCTTCGACATAAAATAGTACGCGTATTATTGATTTGACATTGAACTGTAATTTGAAAATCATATAAAGGTCACTTTTAATTTCTCAAATGGAATACCGTGTATATTATTGCATATTTTTGTAGCTAATCTCAAAACATTTGTGATAAGGTATTTCATCATTGATGTTTTCAATGAGACTTGAAAGTCACCGACATATATGTCGGCGGTAGCATTAGCATTATTAATTCAATATTATTCGGTTCTATATTCGTCGTGCAGATAATTAGTATCAGCCGTAGATTATGGTTTGGACGGAGTATTTTAGATCGTGACATTATTGGACCCTAGTTTGTCAATGATAATGTTACAGTAGAATCATACTTACATCGTCCGTATTTTTTCTGATAGCTAGTCAGTACTTAAACAGATCTGTTTCGCAAGTGTTTACTTTAAACTAGTAATGGGCATAATCGAATGATTTCAGTAATTGAATGATCCATAATCAAGTGATCTTTCGATTATTACGATCAGATAGAAGAAGATGGTTGTAGACACCCAAAGGAAGTTAATATTGGCTTAGATTCCTAGTCTCTCGAACTTAAAAGGAATGAGGCGGCGGACGATCTAGACAAGCGAGATTCGTTAGATTCATTCGTCGGAACTGGGCCTTCCGTCGGCATTCCCAAATCGAAAATTAAAAAGTCCGTTAATGAATGGATACATAAAGAGTCTAGGGAGCGGTGGCAAAAGTCAATCAAGTCAGGCAAGACCTATGCAACGAACTGGTGAACCCCACGGCTAACAAACACCTAAAGAAGCCGCTCTTAAACATTATATATCTAATTAATTGGGCAAAATTAGAGAACGCCTTCTAAGATAAAAGGAATCACGATAAATCTGAGGAGATCTCAATGAGATGGCAATCCATATGACCACTCTAATC
Source organism: Protaetia brevitarsis (assembly GCA_004143645.1). NCBI lineage: Eukaryota > Metazoa > Arthropoda > Insecta > Coleoptera > Scarabaeidae > Protaetia > Protaetia brevitarsis. The sequence continues at coordinate 5,887 of RXPK01004707.1, read as the reverse complement.
CTAACCTAGTCTACTTTAATCCAATTTGGATGCAATACGACAGTATACCGCCACATTATGCACGTGATGCAAAGATTTTTTTTGAGTTATTAAGAAGTAGTCATATATTATAGTATAGCCTGCAAGGTCACTAGCTCTAACATTACGAGATTTTTGCTTAGGGGATCTTCAACCCTCCGGAGGTCGCAGGCGCCTTACATTTAGCAATGCATGCAATCTCCTATGCTATTATCAAGGCGCGTCCGCTCCATGGTTAAAGAACATTGTTCATCGCACTGCACCTACTACAGATGAATTTAAAAACGGCAGTGATTATGCTTTCAACAGAATACCAGTACATTCAAGCATTTCAAGCACTAAAAATAAACACCTCTTATGCGACTTTAACCTTATTATAGAGTTAGTCCGTCTTGTCATCAGCAGATGGAACACCCATTGGGTGATAAATCTTGAATAATAATAATATATATCATAAATGCTTTGAAAAGTTCTGAAGATCAGCTACAAGAATATGAAAAAACATTTTTTTCATATTTTTCCACATATCTGCCTTTAAGACTACTCAAAACACATTATTTTTTTATATTTATATAGACATGAATTATATCATTTAAACTTGTATTTATTTTAAGTGGGGCTTACGAATTATATAATTCTCACAATTGTCCAAATTAAATCACAAATCGTATATTTATTCCGCATGTCTGTGGGAGTTCATATTTTTTATTAAATGAATAAAAGTTATTATACACACACATTGTAACGGAACTTCTGTGAAACGCTACCAGTTCTGAGCTAATGCAAGAAATATACCGTTTTTCTTCTTCTATTGTAGGAGATGATTATATACAAAACAGCGTGAAAAGAACTTACTTGAACATCCGCCATTAATTGTGGAAAGGCAACGACATCAGTATGATGTATTGTTGATGTAAGTTTGAGTAATTCGTATTCTATCAAACTTTATTCCTTATTTTTACACTTCCTGGAAGGGAAGTCAACAACAAATGCTATTATTTAATAGCATTCCCTTCCAGGAAGTGTAAAAATAAGAAATAAAGTTATAAAGTTATAAAGCAAAAGTAATCTTTAGTTAGAACAGGAAATGCAAAAATACCGATGAAAACTTAAAACAGACAAGTAATAAAGAAAATAATGGTAGTAATAAATTAAGGTCTTTTATTGATTATTTTTGAATAAGACTCAAGCAAGTGCTCAAAAAATGTACCTAACCCATTTTTTGACAATATACACAATATAAACTTCTAATTAATGAATCGGCAAAATTGTACCCAATTATCCCCAACGAGGTCAAATCTTTGTAAAACTTTTCCTAACGACGACTCCCCTTCGAGGTGCCTCATTGTCCTATCATCTTTGCAGATCTATTCCGTTAATTAGGGACGATATGGTCTCTAGAGAAAAGCTACAACAGAATGCAGCAGTCGCCAACCTAAAACCGGATAGCAAAGCTAGTTTCACGAACCACCAACCAGTGCCGACAAGCACTGTAATTATGTTTAAGGACTTTTAACGGGAAGCATTCGCTGGCCCTAACAACTTTGTTGGTTCTCCCTGTTCGTGATTGGTAGATGTGGCAACAATTACGTTAAAAAAAAATGACGATTCGTGTCTGTGAACACCCACAACTAAACCCAGACACCCAAATCAAACAATTAAAATAAATAGCAAGCTCGCGTCGTAAGTGTAACTGGGAAAAGGATTGCCATCGGAGCGGTAGGAAATTCAAAGGAGTATCTCACAATTTGCGGGCGTGTAGAGGATGTTAAAGAGTAGCAATTTATTAGACAGTTTTACCTGATTGTTTTGAAATTCTTTCTCATACATCCGCTTTTACAAACGAAACTATTAAAAGCCCATGAATAAAAAAATAATATTACGATTAGTTAAATATGCAATTTAAGTGCACTACTTTGTTGTTTTGTTTGAACGAAATATATGAGAACTGCTGAAGATCCTACAATTAGGAAGAGAGTACGTAATCAAGAAATTGGAACCTAATGTAACATACACAAAATTAATATATTCATGAAAGACAGAAAGCTGAAAAAACCCCCGAGAATGCAAGACTGCAGCTTACAAAAAATTGCAAGAAATGGAAAACCTCACAGACAGAAGTGCGAAAAATCAGAAAGAAATCAAAAAGGCATACGTAGAGAAGAATCAACACTGTAAATCGCTAGCTGTAAAGTAACCTGAATCATAAGTAAAAAGGAACAAAAATGCAAATAAATGTATCTCTCAAATAATAATAACGATTTCGTATCAGTGAATCAAAGATGGTAGAAAAAAATTACAGGCCGCAAAATCACGAGGCGAATAAACACTAAGGAAAGAAAAGAAGGAAGGAAGAAACATCAAACCCAAAATGTCAAAACTAATGATATACAAGGAGATCCATAAGAAAAACCACAAAGTAACCTTATATACATTGACATAAGGATTGGGAATGGAGAAAATTATATAGGAAACAAGAAAACTTGATTCGAAGAACGCTGCAAAAAAAAGAAAATCTTTAAGCCACAATAATGTCGACCATAAAGTAAGATTTTTATAGGGGTGAGACGTCAATGGGACGGTTTTCTCAACAGCAACGCAAGTTGGGACACATTTTCATTTGGACAACTTACAAAATATAAAACTTGAATTTCTTCCATCCAATATCACATCATTAGTGCAACCAACGGACATGGGAATAATAAAAAAAAAACCTCAAGACATCGCTAATAAATTGTCATCAAAAGTCTCCACTATGTATTTACTAATTTCCTGCCGTGCAACCTCTTGAGGTTTTTTAATATTCCTCGACTGCCAGCGATATTAGTGCAAAAAATTAACCTTTGGAGGCACTACAGTTTCTTACTGATACTTAGCGAGTTATACAAATCAAAACCATAGAAAACTAGATTATTTTACAAGTGCCTATTCGTATTTATCAGGAATTTTTTACAATAGAACTTTTGATGATCTATTAATTAAAGACCCTTTTTCTGTAGAACTTCTTTGGGGCAGCCGCTTAATTGTGCCAAAACGTTTTGGTTCCCATGTGTTCCGATTAAGAGAAATTGACTGTATAATAAGATAAGTAACTAGGTAATGAAAGAATTAATTTGTATTTAATTTAATAATTTAAAGCGGACAATTTTATATTGGCCACGTTTAGAAGGCTTGTGGTAAACGCTCGCCCAAGGGAATGGGTGTACATGTAGTATGTGGCCGTTATTTGCACTCAACGTGTTAAAACATTATTAACACATTCCATTTCCCCCTCAAAAAAAAAATCCTTACACACATCTAACCAGCAGTACTCCATTCAAAAAATTTATAACGTAACTCGAATTACACATCATTACGGAACAAATCGCATTAACAGTATTGGGGTAATTTCCTTTTGATTATACCTATTACTTATAATAAGAATCTCTCGAGATTACAGTACCTGAGTTTCCTGTACTGCTAGAACTAAGAAGCGCAAATAAACCTGTCAAATAGGTAATCTACAATCGGACATTATCTGCAGGAGCCTACTCATATGCGATAAGTATGCATCATACACTTCCTTGATTACATTTAACAGTACACGGAATCTCTAACATAACATCTTCAGCTTGGAAAGTACGTTACAGAATCCAAACGTTACACCATATACTTATTACACTATTTTTTATTATCATTTACCGTCATACTAACATGTACTGTATTAGCTATACTTTTACCGGTTTAGTGTTCGCCGACAAGTTCGTTTAGGAGTCACGAACGCGGTATTGAGGAAAAATACTGCACCATATGTTTGAGGTGGCCGTCTCCTAACATAACGGTATTGTGATTACCACATTGGTATTGATGACCTAATGTTTATAACGCGAAAAATGCCACGTACGTTACTTTTCTTAATGGTATAAGGATAAGGTGTAGTTTCATTAAGGAACAAATATATGTTGTTTCTTATTTTATTTTATATGAAAAGTAATTAACTGAGTTGATTTTGTGGAAAATCGGACAGTTACAGCAAGTCATGGATTGATACGCCTACATTCACCATCATGTTCGTACTAACAACCTCAAAAACAAAATTCACATCATTCCAATAGTTAATTTAACCTACATATCTGACAAATATTCACGTATGCAATTTTTATTCAATTATTATCAAAGTAAATCGAAATTTAATTCTTTTCTGAATGGTTGGATAATTAAATAATCTCAGAATTTAAATATATTTAAATGGCATTCACCGCTACACGACGTAATATATAATTATAACGTTTCATTGCCCGAAGAGAGCGTCAAAAAATTTTACACGGTTATGCAAATTCTTTTGAGTAAAGTTGCAACTGTATTTGAGTTGTGCACAATCATCTGAAGAAATTGATACTAACAAAGGCGAATAAAGCAATCAATCCTGTATTCCTTACGAAACAACGTATGCTCATCAACGAGTATACGGAATGCAATTATTAGTTGATGGTGTGGGAGCATTAACAGTTAAAGAAAATCCTCTTGGTTGTTGAATACACGTGTAATAAGATTGACCTACTTGTTAAATTGAGAGAACTAAAAATTCAACTGATGATCAGTTGGTATTTCTAGTTAATTGATGTCAATACGAAGCCGATGTATTACATACATATGTTAAGGGTGTGTAACTTACGTATATGGAAGCTGAACTTTGAGTTGAAGAACTCACCTGCAAAAAAAAATAATTGTTAAAAATGCAGTCTCAGTTTCATATGATTATAGGTAATTGATATTGAAAATTTATTTCGGAAATGCCTTATACTTTAAAAATAAAATTCAAATCAATGTTTGCATTTATACTAATTAAACACCTGCTGCATTTTATATCAATCCATCGATAGATACTGGTCGACTGTGAATAGGAGGTACTACCTTAAATCCTAGCGCGTTCATGGTAATAGGAAAGATGTTTAAAAATATTCGCAATAGTGTTCATTGGATTATGAAGGTCTTATGCAGTCACAAGACCCGTATTTTTTATTACGCAGAATCTTTCGCACTGTTGGCTATGACATGACTATACATATCATCGTGCATCCAGTATTTTTGTTTTTGCTTTGTCAAAGCTTTTGTCTGTGTTGCTCACGACATTTTACTTTATGGTCTAAGAAGATTCATTAAAACTCCTTGAATCCCATTTGATGGATAGAAAGGAGAGTGTAGTCATAAATACTACTACAAGGTTTAAAATTAGGGCCAATATTATTTTTAATTTATGTAGGCGAGTTCTGTATAAATCTACAAGTGTGTTATTCAATAATATATGCAGACGATACAACTATATTTCTTAAAGCTGACAGTGAAAATCTTTTGAATAAGAAAGAAAATGATAAACCAACGGAGGCTGAACTCCAGTATCAAGCAAATAAATTGAAACTTAAGAATACAAATTATTTGAAGTAAAACCAAAGAATAAGAATACTGCAAAATTACTGGGCATTCATATCTTTGCATTAACTTAATTTGTAGAATATTAAATATTACAGTGTTTCAAATAAAAAAGATTATTCAAATGACTGACGTAGAGACAGCAAAACTGTTATATTACAGTAACATTCACTCACATAAATAGTAAGCGGGATAGTTGAAAACAAAATATAGACAAGATTTTTAACCCATTAATGCCCAAAGTATCAGAAGCGAACAGTATATTTTTTATTATTTCTTTTTTAAATAATTTTTGTGGAGCTAAGTTGTACACCTAATTATCTTGAAATAAAGAACCATTGTTTTTCATGTAAACAATGTAAATTATTATTAATATCATTCTGTATTTTTCGCTTAATTTTATCGTAAATAAAGCTCACATATAATTTTAATTATTTTGTGCTTGGCCATTAACGGGTTA
>RXPK01004706.1:0-24663 GCA_004143645.1 Protaetia brevitarsis | reverse complement strand
GAATGTCATAATTTTAATCTTTTATACAAGTCTGTGATAATATATTGCAACATAACTTTTTATTAATTAATTAATTCAAATAGCATTATAGATTTGCCAAGCATGTTACCAATACACTACAACAGTTTTTTTTTAAGACGTTTATTAAAGCCCCAGCTTTTATAAGTTTGTCAGGCACTTTCGGTGAGCCAAATTCCGCCCTTAATCACCATCATTCCCCCAGAAAAAAAATATCGGGTTATCATATTCAGGATTCAAACCTGCACCTGTAATAAATCAAGACTTGTAAACAGACCTATTAAACAAGGCCCTTGATATTAGTATTAACCATTCGCACCTGGACCTATATCTTAATTAACATTTGTAGCATCACATATTGTAATACTAAGATAAATGCATTTTCAAAACTTAAAATAACTAACTAATAACAAAACAATGCGTGTTAATTACCAATTATACATCAAGAGCTCGGCGAACCCACTTCCTGGTGTAGTAGAAAAAATTTGCTTGTCTCTGAATTATTGAAAACGGCGTATATACAACAACAAAAAAACTTTTTTCTAACATTAAAGTGAAAAGAAATTACCATCGATTATTAAAGAGGGAAAAACATGCTTCAGATAGAGAGTTAAAATACACGAAAAAAGTAATGACAAGGATAATAATATATCCCAAATTTTAAAATAAAAACCATTTCGATAGTTGTATTCTTCTTTAGGTAAATTAGCACCTATAGTGTAATGCAGAGCTTTATTTAAATAAAGAATGAATGTTATAGCACCGATTTTAGGATGAACAATCGCTTTTGAATATAAGTTTCTATTTTTTTTATTTAATGCGTTTCTATACCCCTTAATTCTTTAATATGAAAAAATAATCAATAAGGAATATATTGATTCCAATGCTTAACTTTTACTTTGTTACTTAAGTACCTACACAAACAACACCGGCTTATTGTGATAACAAATAGTGGCGTTTGGTAACGTGAATGGTTTAACATTTCATTGCGCTGCCCCACCTGTGTCTCATGTCCTCGGTTTGTAAAAGCCAATCATCTATACCACACCATGACCGTCTCTCTGTCGCAGTAAGCCGGAACTCTTTGTACATATATAATTTACAAATTAAAGATCATCTGTATGTACAAAAATATTTTTTTTGTTATAATATATATATGGTATTAAGTAATATAAACACTGGAGTATTGCTCCAATTTTACCACATCGGACCAATGTTTAATGATGTAAATGAGCGAAAGATTGGCAATTTGATGCAGACATCTATTTACATGCTAATAATGCAATATGCGACAAATAATATCATTAATATAGAAATATAAAACAGAAAATTCACAATCTAGTACATTCGACAATGCTACTACTTGTGCTTTCACAAATACTCGTTTCACTATCTATCGTATACCTACTAGACATGGAAATGCTATCAACATCTGTACCTGCGTTTCCAACCGAGTCACTAGTTGACACCTGGGACTCCCTGTTGTCTATTTCGACGGATTCACGAGCAGCTTCTCGCCGTAACATTACAATTTCGTTGGTCTTTCTCCTTCTCAGTGAAGCTCTCCATTCTATGTCCAACAATTTGTTCAAAGGACGGTTCAATAAAAACACCAAACTCTCTACTAGGTAATTCATCTTTGGTTGCTGGCGGTGGGAGGTCTAATTTGGCTCTTTTCAATTCATCCATGATCGTTCTAATGTTTGTATCACAGTATCTTCGTCATACATATAAAAATCTTTGTAAAGCTTTACCTGCAAAACAAAAATTAAAAAATATATAATAGAAATAATATAAACAGAAAATTACTGCTTCAAACATTTCGTTGTATTTTTTATGACCCTTGTTATTTATAAACAGCGCCTGGAGCTTCGCGTACACAGCGATCGTCGTATATACCGGAACCGATAAACGATTGTCCGATTGCCCTTATAAATGCTGTTACGTGCGATACTCCACCTTTATGACCATACAAGCTCATCGCGTATAAAAAATATTTCATTGTAGTGTGATGACGTATATATTGTTTATCCGACTAAGGTTGACAATGCAGGTGTGTTACCGCAATAGACTAGGGATTGCTGGGGCTCTTAGGTCTGCAGTTATTAATATTGTAGGTAAATGATTTAAATATTATCCTATATGATTTATAATATCTCTTCCGGTTTTAATGAAAATATAATTGGACGATAATTGTATAATACCTATTTATATACAGTTTAACCACCATAACAAAAAAAAAGTATGATATATTATTCGATGTTTGTTTTCATTATAATTCAAAGGTTTTACATTTTCTAACCACATACTCATTCCTAATTTCTCTAAAGTTACCTTTTTGATAAATACTCTCATTGTAATCAATACAGAATTATACACGGAAAATTAAATTCCTATGTTACAACTTATAACTGGCTGAGATTAAAGTAAGGAATGTTATCACAATGCTTCAACTGCAGTTTTAATTTAGTATCCTTTTCGAACAATTCTTCTATAACATATCAACAAAATAATATTGGATAGGATACTATTTTTTTCCATAAATAAATAATAAAAACAAGGGAAATGTAAACATTTGGAGATATAGTACTGACTATGGCTTTACAAAACTATTTTATCTGGCTGCCTGTTATCCCGTACATATACGTCCATGCTTTATTTATAAATACAACTGCCAAACTTTTGGCAAAAGAAAGACGATGCCAAGCAACTTCTAAGACATAATGAATATTAGTATTTCATGATTATAAGCGGTAAATATTTAGAACTTTAAGACACAGAAGATAATTGTATCAGTTTTTCTTAGAATTACATGCGCTTTTATCCACAAAAACAGTGACCCAGTACCTTCTAATTCTAAAAACATTTTACATTTTATAGTATTCATAAACTTAGTTCAGACTAACCACTATTCTGTATGTATCTTAGTAAATATATCATTACCTGAATAAACTGTGTGATAGAATCCATATCATTTGGTTTCATTAAACTTTTCTTATGCATTTTTAAAATTGTATATGCCATAGCAGTTATAATCCTTTCTCCATCCAATAAATAGATATCCCATATTCTCAAACATAAGCTAAATGGGACCTGATAAAAATTATAATAATACAACACTTAAAATTCACTGTAAAATTGCTTACCCTCTCCACAAAACAAACAAAGTACCATTTGAGCGAATAGAGGATAGCATCAAGGCCATGTTTATCTAGGTGTTTTTTTAATCTGGGCATAAATTTCGTAAGAATTCGGTCATGATGTTCTAAAAATCTATTTAATTTTGGAAAGCCCTCCTTATATAATCCATGCATTGCATATTTTGGGTCACTGAGTAATGCATGTAAAGCCCAAAATGCATCCTCCTCATCCATATACATCAGTAATACACCTCGCTCAAGCCCAGACCATCTTGACAACTTTTCCAACCTCAGAATTTATACATAGAAGAGCTTGTTTAAAAACATTAAACAAAGATTGTTGCTTGGTACTATATCTTTCACGAAAGGAAATATGTTCCCGAAACTGTCTGTTTACATCCGAATCTATCTGTCTGGCATCTGTTGAATATTTTCTTGCTAATTTTAGCATTCTGTTATATTCTCCCTTATTTTCACTTTTAACTTTTTCAACATTAAGCAATTTACACCACACCTGTGTCCGTAAAGAATTAGGTATCCCTTTATAAATACGTCGATGCAATTTTTCTTTATGTATAGCTTCCCACTCATTTACTTTCTCACTAGATTTTAGTTGCTTATTATTTTTGTCGGTTGGTTTTAATTTTTTTAATTTACTTTTATCAAGAGGCTTTTCTAAATGTTTAAATTTTTCATTTTCATCCCAAGATTTTAACATCCTCTTGAGCCATTTTTTAATACGTTCTAATTCAATTTGTTGTTTTCTTGCTTCATGTGGATCTAGCTTTGAAGGTAATGGTTTCTCATGCATAAATCCATATCTATCAGTAACATGATAAACTTGAAAATCAGGGTCTTCCCAAGGATCAATTTCTGCTCCGTCAGCACGTCCATGTTCGTAGCGTTTAAATATTCTTTCTCGCTCCTCAGCTGACCTCTTCAATAGATCTTCCTCGTTCATCCCATGAATAATAATTTACACGTACATATAGTCACTAAATTTTCACCATTGCACATCACAATTATCTTAGGCCTTTGGATAAGTTAAAACATCTAAAATAAGGACATAATGTAGTTAAATAGCATTAAACAATTTTCAGTTAAACTTAAATATATTTTAATTTGAAGGTACAGATATAATCAAATAAAACACTAATAAAACTCTATTTACTATCAAAAATTAGATTCATTAAATTGACATCTGTCAAACGTCAACGTGCCACATAAGTTCCACCCCTTTTCAAATTAAAATTACTTGACATACTTAAAACAAACAATTTATAAAACACTTTGACAACACATCTTGTATACAAAAATAGATGCGATTTCATTCATATATTAAACAATCACCTTTTGCATATGTTACAACGAACAAAAAATCCACACGAACTGCCAAATGCCAAACCTTAAATATACTTTAAAATAGTGCTCCTATTATACCGACGGAGTATATTACAAGCATATTCCGCATATTCTACAAAAAAAAACATAATTTCCGATATTCTTGTCATGAAAATATATCATATATGTATAGATATAAACGGCGTAATATTATAAAAACTATTTTTTCGGATATAGAAAAAGCTTACTGATAAAAAAATAATTTTTTCTACCAAAAATTAAAATGAAGAAGTAATAATTTTAATTGAATTAGCTATAATTCAAACCATAACTTGACGAGTATATATTTGTAAAATTAAATAGTATATTAAACTTAAATTAAATTAAAACACTGAACGGAAAACAAAAACGCAATATAGTTTCGTAATTTAGAAAGCATTATATCTTCGATCAACAGTTGCGCTCATAGTTCATACAGGGGGCGATCACTATGGCGGGAATTCAAAAGATTCATATTCAGCTCAAAATACATTTCGTGGAAACGTAATAAATAAAAAAATAATAAACAAAATACTGAAGAAGTAGTAGTTAAGACCGATTGGAAAGAAACGCAGAAAACGTTAAACACGAAAATTAGAAAAAATGTTTTTACCTTTACATACAGGTGTCCCATCGAACTGGGTCATTAGAATTTCTCCAACTTCTAGTAGGAACTTGATTTTGAAACTTGCAGAGTAGTAGTGGGCGACCATGATCTATTTAAGAAATATATCTTCAGCCTTATAGTACTTTTGGTGTACAGGGTGTCAATATCAACTTTCTTATTTTAAATGGAATGGTGTAATTTTTATGGGTCCAGTGTATTGGTCGCATCATTTGTGATGAGTTTATATTAATGTTCTATTTCTAAAGCTACCGCTTTTGAGATATTTGTAATTTTTGCCAATTTTAAGTTTTGCATTTTTTCCAATAAAATTAAATATCTCATAGGCTATTAGACATTAAGATATTCTACTGGGACCCTATTTTTGAATTCGAGAGAAGTGAGCTGTTCGTGTAGGAGAATGAGCAATCACATCCTACGGTCACTTCTCTCGGTGGCACTAACCCGTATCCTTGAAACTAAACGGAATCCTATATTGTTCCTACACGATCCGCGTTGTCGGTGTTACTATATATTTTTTCTGTAGTTTCTAAAAACATTTGCTCAATATGAAATCCTATACGAACAACTCACTTCTCTCGAATTCAAGAATAGGGTCCCTGGGCGACTGAAAATGGGAAGGACTTAGCTGTAGGCGTATCTACGCACGAGGCCGCAGCACAGATTTATTAACGTTCGGCGAACTGTCATTGCTCAGTCGAAATAAAGTTTGATATTTGTTTCTCCGCTATTGGTGGTCTGAATAACAGATTAATAACCAATTGTCTAAGCGAGTTATTAACATTCTATTTGTGTTAGTGGAGGGAAATAATAAGAGATTGCTCATTCGATAACTAAAATCCATTCACTTCTTTTCTATTCATGCTTATTTTTATATCCAAGCTTCAGATAATATAGACTATAAATTACAGTGACAGAATTCATAAACAATTCCAAAAAAAAAAAAAGGAAAAAGAGTTTTAGAAGTCAATAAAATAACAAATATAGATTTTAAAAAATCTAACAATAGTAAATAAAATTGGTACCTATTCGTCGGTAAATAGCATATTATTGAAAAAAAAATATTCATGTTCGGGATATTTACTATCATTAATTCACAAAATTCCATGCAACAGTAATAATCGTCGGATAAAAGTTCTTGAGAAGACGAAATATTGAATTGTTTTAAATTGAAAAGATCGACGTGATGGGGATAGCGTTTTGTGGTAGTTGGACAAGGGTAGAGAATAGCGGTGAGTGCTTGCCGTTAGACAGCGATAGCATACAGACTGGAGATGATGGTTATCTATGGAGATGGTATAGCGAAGCATCTATAATACACAACTGACAGAATAGCCTGCGTAATTCTCGATCGACTTTGTTAACTTGTAGAAATCATACTTTTCATCCTTCTTTTTGTTGTGTTCTTACGAATAATGCACACGTAAAGTGAATGACATTTATTCGAGTCTTTTGTGTATTGTCCACACGAGTTGACACGAAGTGTTGTACATGTCTTCTATGCTCTAAGTTATATCCAACAGTCCCCCTAGTCCCTCGGAAGTACCAACCATTACATGTGAATATCACTTACACAACATCCCTCTTTTTAAGTTTCAATAACATTACATAAGTACACTTACAAGATATATAAAAAAAATTAAACTAACTTAAACTACATAATCTTTTAACCAAACAGGTAGCTGTCTATCTCTTGACGGCCTTGGTATCTTATCGATAGTAACGGACGGATTAAGAGTTACAATTTGTTAATTCAATTCATATGATACCGTTTTCGCTTATATATTCAGTTTGTTTTGGCACTTCATGATTCTGATCGTGGTTTGATACTTGTTCAGGAGGATTTTGTGGAGACATAATTGGTGGAATGTTTTCGCCGTCGTGGTCTTGGATATAGAGAGCTAGAATTAAATGTCATCTGTTACGTCTGTACATCCCTGAATCGATCTCAACAACGTAAGATCGAGAGCCACTCTCTCCTCTAACTATTTTCCCATACTTTCGGATACCTAAGATCCCCTACTTTTAGATTCTGACAAATCTTTTGACCTGTGTCTTTTATCATAATAATGAGGTTGCCTTTCTTTACGGTCATTCTCATAATTAAGTATCTTTTTGATGTCTGTGTCTGATATTCTTAAATTTAATTTTTCCGGTAATTGGGGCAGTAATGCTTTAATATTACGACCCATCATTTAATTCACCGGAGAATATCCATTTTCTAAAGGTGCTCTGTAATTGAATAACGCTAAATCTATGTTTCTGTTCTTGTTCTTTTTTAGGATACTTTTTGCTGTTTTAACTGCTGCTTCAGCAGCTCCGTTTGACTCATTAAAATAGAAAGAACTTGTCACTTGTTTAAAGTTATATTTCTTACTAGATTCGGTATTTTTGAATTGAAATTGTGGGCCATTATCTAATCTAAATTCCTCACAAATTGCATATCGACCGAATATTCCTTTTATCTTCTCATTGACAACTGTTTCCGTCATAGAAGAAAATTCAAAGATTTCGAAAAATCTGGAAAAATAATCAGTTACGATCAATTACCGGCGCATTAGTTATGACAAAATTGATGTAAGCCTGAACTTCGTCTTCTAATTCGTCACGATTTACTTTGTTATTTAGAGGGTTACGAGATAACGAGTCTGCGACCACTAAGGGCTTTCCCGGGAACAATTTTTAAAGTGTAATCATAACGCATTAACCGGATGCGGAACCTTTGTAACATAGGAGTTAGATTGTCTAAATATTTATAAGAGTGGTTTGTGGTCAGTTTCTAAAGAAACATGAATACCAGTTATGAAGACCGATCACTTCTCCGCGGCTTATGTCAGTCCTAATGCTTCTCGCTCAATTTGGGCATAATGTCGTTCAGTCGGAGTCAGTGTTCGTGATATAAGTATATGTTACCGCTTCTAGATTGCCTACAGAATCTTCTTGAAAGAGATATGCACCAATGCCACAGCTGATGCTTCTAACTTATGACAATATTTTTCTCAGGGTTGTATTACACTAGCAGTGGGGTAGTTGACAACATATTTTTAATCTTGTTTTCTTGTAATTTTGTCCATAAAAAATAGTATTGCTATTTAATAAGGAATATAAAGGTTCAAGAATTTGAGAACGACCAGTATCGTAGATAGCATATCCTTTAGACGTACACTATATAGCATATCCATTAGATGTACTATTTGGATATCTAACAGGCGGACATTTGGAGATGTATGAGACATTCATAGACTGTCTATGCCGTCTAATGGAGGTTCTGAATATCCATAAGTCAATATTTGTTTTGGACCATCGTTTATTACGTCATGCTAATAAAATATAAAGAATGACGTAATGCATTTCAATGTTATATTAAGTCCCACAAACATTATTTGATTCCAACGCGCAAAGGATTACTAGGATACTAAAGTGATAAGAATCCAGACATTAAATCGACAAAAATAAGAAATTAACAAACGCCCCAAAACAAATTCTCATGGAAATTTCATGTATAGGTTTACAGTAATCAATTTTGAAACTGACATACTCTCCGTATTTATAGTGCCTATATCAATTCAAACAAAATGCTAATGGAAATAATCATATGATCAGAAACTCTATAGAAGCAATATACTCTTATATTAACTAAAATTAAAGTTCATTCAATAATTTTAGTTACAAAAAAATTAAAACAATTAGAGTTGTTTGTTCTTTCGGATGATTTTAATGAATGAATTAGGTAATCCATTAGTTAGGTACTTTAAGCATTTCTTAAAGTATAGGGTTAAATAAAACAACTCTAATTATTTTGCTCTCATATTGATTACAATATTAATTAGCACGTTGTCGTTGATGTGTTTCTGGAAGGTGACGCAGCAGATAATAGAAATCGAAGAGAGTTCAGAAACGGTATTGCAATACTCAAGCGGCGTCGAAGAATTTTTGGCAAATTTAACATAGCAAATAGTGAAATTATGAAACTTGAGACAACTTGAGAAAGCAAAATGTGGAGATTAAAAAAAGGAAAGGAAAATGGCTAAGGGGAAAAACAAAATCATTAACAATGCTAACAGGTATACGGAATTCTGATACTGAATTACTTAAGAATGCAGAGAAGAAGTTCATAATGTAGTTACAAAAAGTGGCCAATCAAGACGTGGCTCCAGTTCGCCGCTTGTCTGCATAAATAACTACAAAGCGCGTTTGTTCGCATCAAATCATGGGAATTGCAACGTGCGTTCTGTACTTAAACGTGTATCTGTGTGTACGTATATTGATCAGTATTTTTACAAAAAATAAAAGCTCCTTAATGATTAATTTGTGATTTGCAATGGTGAGGCCATGGTCCCATGGCTCTTTAAGAAAGGCCGCCCCTGCTTCTGTGTCCGTTCCAGCAAATTGCAAATTAATAAGCGGAAGGAATTTTTGCTTCCTAAGATCAACGGTACTGACGCTGTTTGTCCGTTCTTCTTGAGACATTATTTGACTGAGGGCTGTCGTCCTCGTGAGAAACGGTATATAGCCGCCACACTTGGAAAGAAATTGGCTGACATTAAATAAATAAATTTATAACTAGATGGTTTATTTAAATGCCTTGTATCCTATTCCAATGCGTAGTACAATTTCAAAATTCATATCTTTATTTACAAAAGTCAACTGTTTCGTTTTTTTATTAATAATAAATTCAATCCCAAATTTGATTATTTATTCTCTGGATCAACAAAGCGATGGAAAGTAATGTTAAAGAGCAGTGAACCTAAAAGGATTATCGCCGAAAAAGTTTTCGAGACCCGTCTTGGGAGAGTAGAGTTTCCAGCCTTGCTACAATTTGCTGTCATTATCTTTCAATTCTTTATTCAATCTTCGTGAAGAAACAAATGACTCAGATGCTACAATATAAGTCTTGTCGCTCATTCAATGCATAGAGCAATTGGAATTCGCACCATTCACATGAAATGTGTATGAAACATTTCTTTTTTCCCGTAGCTTGTAAATCATGTAACATCAACATCATGTAACAAAGAATGTGTTATTGACGTGTATTAAACATACAATTTGAGATTATCATTTTGTAATGTTTCAGAAACATTTTAATTGTACAAAGATAAGCGCGCACGCGTACTTTCGCATTTGTCAGAAGAAAGAGGTTATCGTCAATGGTGGGTTATGGTCAGATAGTGCGATTTTCTGTGTAAAGTGATTGTGATTAGTGCGGTTACAAATTTGTTTGTGTGAATATAAATAGTTATTATAAAGTTGTGGTAAGTATGTTTTAACGCCTTATAATCCACCTTTGTTTTGCAAAAAAATGTTTGGCAATAGAAATTTACGAAAACTGGCTTGTAAACTATCTACGGATTCTACGGAGTTCTTATCCTGTTATCTTATAGGAGTAGCACATTGCAAATGATGTGAAATCGGAAAGTATAGACATATTGAAAGATATGTTTTGTGAAATCATTGCTGTGCATTTAATAATTAAATAAAATATTTTTTACAGAGTCCGAATTTTTTTTCTCTATGTCCCATAAATAATTGGTTATAGCTATGGTTGCCATATTTTCAAAAGGAAAATACGGACAGTGCACCATATCAATTAACATTTCCGTGAAATGTTCTTCAATATTCACTTGAGACATATTGTTTAATTATTAATATTATTATATAAAAATATAGATATATATCTCTTCAGACCTGATGCTACTGGAAATGCAATGTTAACGCACATCATACGAAAGTTTGAATGCTAAAATAACTATAAAATGACAAAAGTACGACTTGAGTACGACAAATTGGAAACTAGAAAAAAAATACGGACGCCTTGCAGAAATACGTACAGAAATACGTACAAACTACGGACAGTTTATAATCTACGGACAAGGCTTACAAAATACGGACTGTCCGTAGAAAATACAGACGTATGGCAACCCTAGTTATAGTTAACTGGCTTCGGCAAACCGATTTACCGTTACCAAGGGTCCAAACTTAACTAAAACAATACACTATATATAAATGTCAAATGTCTAAAATTTAAAAATTCATAACTATTGGAAGAAGTAAACAAATGCTAAAAATGCACAGTTATAGCTGCTCGCTCTTCGAATGTAGTGAAATAAAATCATTAGCAGATGGTGGAGAAGATGGTGGATCTCAGATGCGCACTAGAAATGCACGAACTTTCGCGCGTATGTGAATAAGAATTCTGATTGTTACGCTCTGTTGTTAATACTATGGTTATACGAAAACAAGAGATGTTTATAACCAGTGAAACATTACTGAATTTACCCGAAATGTTCTTAAACATAAATATAAATACATAATAAAATAGTTCAGAGGATATTTTTGCAAATCTTAGATAGCGCTCCAGGTCGTGCTAACTGTAACTTTTTTTACAAAAAATATGTTTGTAATATGCATTTTAAAGATACCTACCTCATCAAATAAAGAATGTTTTTTTCTGTCTAGAATATTTGTCATTCCTTAAAAAATAATAAAATTAAAATATTTAAAAAATGTCTGAAAATAACCGCTAGTGTATTAAAAAATTCACTATATTTCCCATTTGTATCAAGTACTTACCTAATATTCTTTATTTAAAAACTGCAAATTTTTATCAGATGTATTGGTAAAAAATAAAGCGCAACCTTCAAATTAAATATTCTATTCAATACACGAAAAGCTTCTTTTATTCCTAGTATTTCTCCTTTAGATATAATCTCAGATGATTTTTAATCCTTAGAAAAACAATATCATTATTTCACAATACCCGAGGCCACCAGCATAAGACCTCTGCTACACCTAAATTTTATTGGCTGGAATAAGTTTATAAGCGGAAAAGGGGCGATACCAACCAAATATACATTTACCAATTGTAAAACTACGATAGACTGTCATGAGGCTCTGAGTATACGCCACGGACCGGACAATATGAATGACGGTAATGGTACATGAAATATTATTTTAGGCACACCTTTGAGTACATGTAGTTGCCTATTATGCAATATAAGTACAAAAAAAGTAACTGTAAACTCTTATAAAAGTAAGCAAACACATATTTCCGCGAATATTTTAAACGAAACACATCCCATCATCCCATTTTTGAATTCTACATAAAAAAGTAACGTGACTTTGTCTGAACTACTATATACTATACAAATATCTATCGTTAATAATAACATTGCTATTGGGATCTTCGATAAGAAAAGCTCCGAATAAACCTTTGTCTAAGGTAGTGTAACGGTTTCCATTTGTATTGCATTTTACTCACTACCTATAAATGCAGATTTTGTCTAATATAACAATCAGGAAATAATTTTATAAACAATTGTATGAATGATTTAATAATCTTAAATAAATCGAAGGAATTTTATTTTCTTTATATTATATTTTAATGTAATTAGGGTTTAATATATCAAATTCAAACTAATAAAGAAAACCACAAATCTTTAAAAAAAATTTTATAAATGAAAAATATAAAATGAACATAATGTTGTTGCAATAATGCACCTAACTATTCAAGACTGACATGCCATACCTGATACTTTATATGCATAGGTACTTATCACCGTTTTCTTTTTTATTACATGATCAATCTTAGCATATTATATTTTTTTACATATTTAATATTGCCTAATCAAGATATATTGATATACTAATCACCATTGCCGATTTGTTACTTCGGTACAAACATTTATAACTATTTATGTATCCAAATTACAAATTAATGTCAATATCAATACCAGCCTGTTAAAGAGTTGTAGTTGGCTGCAAGATGACATGATTCAAATTGACATTTTACATTACAGTTCTAAATTTTTGTCGATAAGATGTCAATGTTTTCGTAATAAGTTTAAATTTTTGTATCATTCAATTCAAAATGGAGAAGTTTGCGACAGAAAACCTTATTTTGTTGGAATTCCTAGTCGATCAAATAAATTTGGATTTCGAAATTCAACAAGAACTCGCGAGTGTAATGGGCGAAACATGTGTATCTTTCCAATTTCTTGACAACGCTCCCTTGCTTGTATGTGAACAGGATTTCTCCAATAATAACATGAATGGATGCAACAGCGTTAAAAGCGGAAAGTCTTGTTTATTCTCATTAACACCCCAACAAGCCGAAGAAGCTTCGAAAATGTTTGACATTACTGTAGAAGTATTCAAAAAAATGAAACCGGGTGTGTTACCGGATAAAATACCAATTGGCGGGTCAGTAATATGCATAGCTAATTTATTTAATGAGTTAGTAGAATCCATAGCAACAGCCGGAGAATCTCCCACTGCAAAAGCATTGAAAGATTGCTTTAAAATAGCGAATAGCAATGGAGAAAATGTTGGTCACCTAAGTGTATATATACGAATGTCATGTTTTGGTAAACTTATCGTAACACAATTTCAAATGAATTTGGAAGATAAATCGGTACAATTCAAGGCAAAAGAAGGGCATTACCTCTTCAAATACAATAAAGGTAAGGGCGATGGCAATAAAGATGATCAAGATTGGCAAAAGAAAAAATACAACGCAGATTGCCCAAAAATTCCTTGCGCCAATTTTGTGATGGATCAACCACAGCAGCCGCCTACTAATCAACCGTGCCCGATACAACCGTGTCCTTTTAATCCCAAACCAATTGACTCTAATCAACCGTGTGTACAACCTATGAGGCCACAAATGCCTTGTGCACCCGATTATGGGATGCCGCAATATGGGCAAATGGACACACCATGTCTTGAATGTAACGCTCCGCCTCCAACGCGAAATCCTTCTGGAGCATATCAAGAGATAGGAGCGCAAATGGGTGGAAACGCGTTAACAATACGTGTGTACATAAGGATAAGAATAAAACAGAAGAAGATGAGGTAACTATCTCTTCAGATGATGGCTGCTGCTGTACAGTTGAAAATTATGGTAAAAAGAAGAAACGCCAACCATCAGATGATTATCAAGTCTGTCAGGTTTCGCCGAATCAACAGCAACAACTGGCCATGCGACCCGGTGTGCCTGATCCAAACGCACCATTCAGCTTTAAAATGGGAGGCTGCGGGCAAGCAGCTGATAATAACGTTATCGTGAACCCCCCTACCTGCACAGCCAACGACGGAACTGTTTTCACAGAGATATCTGACCCAAACAGAGACGTATTTATTTTGAGAATAGGCAAAAAAAGCGAAGGAGTGGACAAGAAAAATAATTTAGAGTTAGAATTATGTACACCGAAGGCCCCCGATATTAAACCACCCCCAAAAAAGGAGACGAGGGATACGCAATATGAACCTGGAGATGTCCCTAGTGATGCAAAGCCTGGTAAAGGAGGTAAAAAAGGAGGAAAGGGAAAGAAGGGTAAGAAAGGAAAAGGGGGAAAGGGTGGTAAGAAAGGAGGAAAAGGGAAAGGCAAAAAGAAAAAATAAATAATATTGCTCATCCGAGCGCATTTATATAGGATCCACGGCGCGCGCAAGTTACAGTTCACTATAGAACACGTGCGGTGCCAGTGCCTACCTGACTACCTCATTTACAAAATACGAATTGTTACATCTCCCATATAATAAACGGTATGAATTTTATGTTTCTGTTTAAGTTTTGTGACATGTTAAAAGTACTTTTGTTTTTATTTGGAAGTAAATAAATCGTATGTATGTAACTAAACACTAGTGATTTACGGTGTCCAAATTTATTCTCGTGTACGTTTACCATGTGTTTGTATTTAACCGCTACCGAATCGATATCAGTACACGTACTAAATTCTAAATACAGATGCGTAAAGCAATCTTAAGTTGCTGATGAAATTGAAAACTCATCTTACCGTTATTGCATCATATAAGTAGTAAATAATACAAAATACAATGCAATCGCTTCAATTGAAACTATAACGTTTTCCAAATTCTAAGAGAAGTCAGAAGTAACAGTAAAAGATATGTATAAATACACGTCAATGAAATACGGTACCCATTTATAGTTTAGTATTTCCAACGTTGCCACATTCTCTTGTTTTACCACGTGGGATCCACGTGCTTTTCAATACTTTACAATTACATGTAGAATTAGTTCAGATTTTCAAACAATATAGTAAATGATATTATATGCAGTTTATAAAGTGTAACAAGTGACGAATTCAAACACATGGCAGGTAAACGCTTAAACAAAGAGACATTAAAATTGCATTTGAAACGTGTAATCGTTTTTATTGCGGGTTAAGTGAAAATTTTGGGCTACACAAAGAATACTACAGTAATAAAGCGGAGAGATAAAGTGCTCACTATATTTTTGATGACTTTGCACTCCTTTTGTTTAAGGCAACGGATTAGTTTTCAATCATAATTACAAATTCCTAATGAAATAGGTAAATTTAAGTAAAACGAATGTTAATACTAATACACTCTTGTTTTAAAATTACATGAATCTGAAACACTTGCATCTGAAATCTTCATTATTAAAAACTAAATCTTCAGATTAAACAATTCTGTTTATGTTGCAAGAACAAATGCTCTATTTTTCATTTTAGAAGAAAATTGTGTTTTTTTTTGCTAATCATAAACGAATGGCATTAAATTTCTTTATACTTTCAAAAAACGTGTTATTAGTTTTGTATTTTATGGTCTGATATTAACGTATCTTTACTAATTTACGGCTTCATTTAATTATATAGCACTTATATACATATACAGGTGTCGCACGTCGAACGTCAGCGATCTATATATGAAAAACTACTTACCACAAAATTTGAAAATTTTAGTGTAAACAAGTATGGATTTGGCCTAATCGAGCAAAGTCGAGTTGAGTTCATTCTTTGTAAACTTAGTTTCGTCCGTCCATATAATATTTTTTAGAAAGCTATTATCACCGTGGTGCCTCGTTAAAATAAATTCGCAAAACTGTTCTCTCTTCCTTAATCTTGTTCTTTCAAATTTTGAACCAAGTAGAACAAATGCGGCTTCATTTTATGGTCCTTTAAAATTATGTGTATTGAATCCTTTGAGATTCT
Organism: Protaetia brevitarsis; assembly: GCA_004143645.1. Taxonomy (NCBI): domain Eukaryota; kingdom Metazoa; phylum Arthropoda; class Insecta; order Coleoptera; family Scarabaeidae; genus Protaetia; species Protaetia brevitarsis. Next base: position 8,527 of record RXPK01004706.1, on the reverse strand, counting down.
TGATTCCAAAGAAGCTTGTCTCAACGATGCCATCAAAAATGCTCGAAAAACACTCAGTGGCAATTATTGTATTGTACTTATTGACAATAGGTTCTCTTTTTCGGTTTGCAACCCTGACTGTGCTACTGTTTTTAAAATTGTCAATTATACGTTTCAAAGCAGTTACGGACAGTTTCTGTTTCTCTAGATACCGTAGAGCGAAAGCGGCACATGTTCTTGATATCACTTTGTTACATTCTCCATAGATAATAAATAACTTTAAATAGTCTTCGTTTGTATAGTTAAGACGCGCTGGCATTTTGGTTTGCACAATATTGACAGTGCCACATTTTTAAAAATGTAAGAAAATACTTCTTTTGAAATAACTCGAAAACCCTTGCAGATAGGTATAGGGAACTTATAACAAATTGCCCTTATTTTTAACGTTAAATAATAATAAGTTAGAAAAAACAAGGTATTCCATTTGAAATTTTTGACTTTTCTACATTTTTATACACCATCTTGATGCATTTACCTTCAGTCCATAAGTATGCTAAATGGACTGAAGAAAACTAGAAGCGCATATGAGATATTAACGTTTTTGTAAGCGGTTGCAAATGTCACTTTTCTGCAAAGAATCGAAATTATTCGAAAACAAATAAGTTTAAGTGTAGGGATCCCTACATAAATTTTAACTAGAATTTTAAGGGCAATTCAAAAATATACAGAGTGTTGTATTTAAAATAAGAAAATTAATGTCACACCCTGTATAACCGAAAGTGCTGGAGACTTGTGCATATTTTGCTCGACTAGGCCAAATCCATATTACTAATATTAAAATTTTAAAATTTTTCTGGTGAATAGTTTTCCATATATAGATCGCTACATTCGTCGTGCGACATCCTGTATACTGACTTGAAACTGAATGGAAAATTCATTAACTTAAAATTAATCTACAAAATATATGATTTAATTGGCTTTGCATAAGGGTCAATTTAGCATAAGTAACTATATGAGGTGCTATTTAAAAGAAATCAAGTTACCTGTTAGACTAAAGTTAAGCAAATGTCCAGGACTATAGTGGACCCTGTATTATATCGGTTTTAATGTCATTGTTGTATCAAAATCAGTATGTATGATACTTAAAGTATGAATATCTAAGATAAATGCAAAAACAAACTACCTTGTCTTAACCGAAGATTTGCAGCACTGCCATTTTTTATAAACCGTTAAATAACAACATTGTCAGTCTTGGCCAAGATAGGAGAAGTGAATAAAATTCCATAGCGACTAGATACAGTCGTGTTTATTCGCTTCATGAGTGGGAAGTAGTGTTGGCTAACAATTTCCCGAGAGCCGATAAAATACGAGTATGTCTAATCACTGTCTAAACACTGGTTATTGCGGGTGGATATAATATAATAGTTTATATAAAATCAGGTTATTTTTTCTAAGTACAATTTAAAAATAGACTAATACTGTGTTCCATTTAAAATAACCGAGTAAATATGCGTTTTTCTACGTCTGAAACAACTTGTACATTCAGAAACATTTTTGAGTTATGCAGTATTGAATTCTCTAAAAATTTTGTACAGATGATTTTCTTCTAAAATGAAACATAGAGGTGTAATCAAAGAACCAGTGTTCGGTGCGACACCTGTACTTAATGTTTGTTTGTATATACCTATTTTTAAGTTACATAATTATCCCTGGCAATTTATTTCTACATACATTAATCCCTTTATAATATGTTATTGAAGGTAGGTATAGACGTTTACTATATTTTTTACAAATTAATATGAAGTAAAAATCCACTAGAATTTACTCTGCCAAATTGACGACCAAATACAATGTACATAATAATGAAATAATGTACCTATGTAATTATAATTAGGAAATAACAGCCGTAACTAACAACCTTGTAGATATTGCTCAAATATTGAAAATTCAAACAGTTGCTTCAATATGAAGAGTATATGTGCAATATCTCAATTATTTATTTTATTCAAAACATTTTCTTTATCGTATTTTGGTTTCCGTTGCACAGTGTTGGGCAAGATAGGAGAAGCGATTAAATTTCTACAGCGACTAGATATACTCGTGTTTATTCACGTCTTGACTGGGGTAGTAGTGTCAGTCAGCGATTTTCCGAGAGCCGACAAAGCACGAGTATGTCCTAATCGTTGTAGAAATTTTATCGCTTCCTTTAACTTGTACAGCGCTGCGGCGTTGCATTACAGATAGCGCGTGTTAGTATTCCTGTGTTAATGGATACTTACCTACACAACATTCTCTATAATAAAATAGAAGTTAGGTCGGTTATGAAATACTCACGTTTTTATTGTGCATTATAAATGTGAAAATATAGAAACTGTTACTTTTGTTTGATTAAGCACATATATACAGATAACAATCTGAGCAAAAAAAAGCACAACGTGTGCTAAATGCTTAAACCTGCAATTATCATTTAACTGTATCAAATCATTAACACTACGTATTATATATGGGGTTTGTTTTTAACCTAAACGACGATTGTACCCTTTTAACCACTAACATTGCTTTTTTAAAGATTTTCATTAGCTTTCAGTATATTCAAAAATGCCATCGCAATAATTATTGATCAATTGGTGTGTTAAGCTAGGCGTCCACTGACCCGCGCCGCAGTGGCCGCATGAATCGCAAAAATGGATTCTTTTCGAAAGAATAAATGATAGTGCGTTCATTAAACTGCACCGCATGCATCGCATTCATTGCATTACCGAAAATGCTGCTAGTCATAGATGTTATACGTATAGAATAGATGGGTTTGTCTTTTACTTTATAATAAGTGATCATGAAAATACTTAAGACAAAGGCCGCCAATGGTGCTACTAACTATGGCGGGCTTTTAACTGCCTTTTCTAAATTTAGTTTTATTTTAAACAGGAAAAATTGCTTTTTATATAACTGAAAATGTTTGTTTCCAGTCACATAGAAACCCTATCTGACCGGAAACAAACATTTCCAATTATATAAAAAGCAATTTCTCCTACCTAAAACAAATGTTGTAAAGAGATAATAAAATGAGAGTATATAAAGCAAGCAATAATAATAAAATCAAATTATTTTATATATATATTTATACATACGTGAACACAGTATATAGTTTCATGTGTTTTTTTTGTAGCTTTTATTGTAATAGAACAGTGCTTGCTTAATAATTTAATTTTCATTATCCCCCTCTCCCTCTCACCCTTTCCAATGTTAATAAAATATGATATTTAAGGCGTCTTCTGCGTTGTGAAAAAATTAATTTTATCATTTAAAAAAATCATGTTCCCCCTCTCATACCTCCCAATGTGAACAAAAAAAATTATTTAAAATATTTTTAATGCATCCTCTGCCCCGGTTGTGTGACAACAAAATAATTTTATCATAAAAAAAGAAACATTCCCCTCCCTCTCTGATCCCTTCCAATATTAAAAAAAATATATAATTTTTAAAACACTCTTAATCCCCATTGATGTTAAAAAATTAGGAAAATCTTAACATGTTTGTTCAGAGCTACGAAAAACTCACGGGACACATTTAAATATCTGTACATTTGCGATTTCAAGCTATCGGGAATTCTGATTCCCGAATACCCGATAAAGCAGAACGCGCACTGGATCGACTCGGCTCGGAAAAGAGCAATCGGCAGTTTTTGCTGTACGTGTAGTTAAATAAAAGGCCGCGTACTGGTTCGGCATTTTCCGATGCGGATCCGATCCGAACCAGTGTGCGGTCCTCTATTTAACTTTACGTATAGCAAAAATTGCCGATTGCTCTTCATTAAACGATATTATAATTTGAAGCAACTATTAGGTACATTCTTAAATTTTCAAACAGAAATTTTCGCAGATTATCGCGCAGTAATGCTTTGTATTGCTAGAAACCTCTCTAAAAAAAAGCAAAAATAGAATTTCTAGAAATCTCAAATAGAAAATGGCAGTAAAAACAATGCTAAACTACACTCAGGAAATATAAAGAACATAAAAACCACTGCTTATTTTATGCGGGTAAGTTTTAAAAGAAAATATTTTCATAATAAAATTTAAACGGAGAATAGAAACTTCATTCTTCAAAATATAAAATAAAAAACGGAATCTCTAGTAAAAATTTAAAATAAAGGAAACTCAGGAATTATTAAATGAAAACGAAAACCAATCTTTCTGTATGCACATGCATTTGCATTGATAGTCGCTAGTCGCATTGTGGCATCGCTAAGTTGGTGGGGACGCGACAAACTGTGGAGGGACACTCCGAGTAATAAAATTTCGTACAGCAAATGATCAACAGGACGAATTACAAGTCGGTCATATTGATAAGTTTACACTCGTTTCTAATTTATATTATATCTTACCTAGAAAACCTGATGATGCATTAACCCTCAGCCGAAACGTCGTCTTAAAAAATATAATAAATGGAAATGAATGGAAAGGACAATTAGTTATACTTATATACAATTATATTTATTTGTGAAAAAAGTATTTCAACTTAAAACTTATTCAAATCGCAATATTATTCCATTGAATATTAATAATCAAATCGATTTTCGCAGCTGATTTTCATAATTGCTAGGTGATTTACATGGAGGTACTACAATAACTCTTCTATCTGCATAATCCGATGCCAACCAAAAGCGCGCTTGTACAGGATGTTCGTTCTTACTTTGACCCATACCTACAGACTGTATTGTTTAAGATAGAAAAACACTTTCAATACAAAGTTATATGATTTTTGGTCTAGTATCTTTTACAATTTTCAAAGTGATATTATCTTATAAATTCGTAGAAAAATAAATACAACAGCCTGTATATTGTTGGATGTTATGAAATACCTCTTTTCACTGATTTCGAATATATATAAATTGTTATATTGTATATACATATACGCTATATATATAGTATATTTTATATAGTAATTTATCCCACGCACTATTTGCGTCCATGCATTCCATTTTTCTTACATTTTGCGTCCTCGACTATTGCTTCCGTATTTACCGACGCGAAATAGTTCGGCCTTATTAATCGATAAACGCTAAGAAAAAAAAGATTGTCCGTACAAGTCGTTGTCATTGCCACCACATTGCCAGTTTTTTTCCATATTTTTATTCCAACCATTTGTAGCTTAGTTGAAAATGGTGGAAGCAAAAGTGGCGTTAGTGTAAATCGATTAATTAGTTCACAGAATGCCGATAGAGCCAAAATAATATACACATTGCCGTCTATTTTTATACATACCCCGATTATTTTGCTTCCTCAACTGGCAACGTCTCGCACATAATAGAAGACCGATGAGTTGTGATTGTAAATCAGTAGGGTATGGATGACACATTTAAAAAAAAAATGTTAGAAGTGTTTCTTTTCCTTTGACTAATGAATACATTTGAAGCATTTGAATGTCCTTGAGTAAGCGGTCCCTGACTTTGATTCTTTATAGATGTTTTTTTACAAAATGTAATATTACCAGAAATTTATAATTATAACTTATACTATCGTTTCTTTTCCAGCATTCTTTTTTTGTGATACCTCTACATGATTTTCGTTAGGTTCTCGATTACTTTATTTTAGTTCAATAGCCAAGGATATCTCGCAAAAAATTACAAATCCATTTTTGTCACCACAACTATCTTTCAGGTACAGTAAACAAATTCTAGAAAATGGATATCATATGATAGATTTCACTATTGTACAAAGGTCGACTATGTAGTGGTCACCTAATAAATCAATTAGAATCAAAAAAAACAACTTAATGTGAGAAGCTTTGGCACACCGGAAAGTGAAACGACTATTCTTTCTTTCAATTTTTTCAATTGATTAGTTATATGGTATATCATAAGTAATAGCACGGAAAACTGCAAAGCTTTGAAGGTATGGCACCTGGCGCCTTCGCCAAATAAAGCATGTCATAGTCTTGCTATCCAAAGTGGGGAAATCACATTTAAAATAGATTTTCAGTTAAATATTCCAAAACTTGCATTCAACTTAGGGATCTGATTTGTCGGATGTTACTAAAGTCTGAGGATGCTCTTATAAAGCACACACTTTTTTACCTGTTTATTGATATATGACAAGGTGAATAGCAAACATTTCGATAAATCAATTAAACAGTTTATGAGTGTTTCTTTCTCGACCTCAAACCGACAATAGATAAGTTGTGTTAGGTTAAGAGCTGGTGGATGGCGTAGGCTTTCGCGCAATATTTCAGATCTATGTGTCACCCTTTTTTTCCAGGAGAACACACTCTAAATTTACCGTCTAATTAGTCGTTCTTTATCCTTGAGAGCGCCTCTTTGTAATTTGTTAGTGTGGGTTCTCACGCCCATACTAAAACCGTCTCCCATCGTCCATTACACAGTACCTTTAACTGTGTTTTCTCCTCCTGACCAAAATCTGCAAATAGCATCATCTCCAGGCCAATTTGTACTGTGCCTGTTTAGTTGCAATGACAGTCAGCAGACCTACTACATTTTGAAATCTTCCTGTTTTACCAGTAGTTCTAGCAATTTCACGCCTTGTTCCTTTATAAATTTTTTGCCTTCTCTTCCTGTCACTTTTGCCACATTCTTGACTCATCATCGTCTATTCCTACTTTTTAGTCTGCATTTTAGTGAATACATTTTTATTTTATACAATCTCAATTGTAATTTACTATTGCTTTTATGTATATTCTGTTGCGCATTGCCACATACTTATAAACTTATATTGACAAGTCTGCCTGCCCTTACAATTACTTTGACACATTTAAGACAGTATTCTCATTTCTCAAATTGTTTTCGCTGTTACGGCATACTTCCAACGCCAGCTGCCACTAACATCTTTATGCTGATCGACTATAAGGACATGGCACGCTGCACTTGAAATGCATACTTATAGACGACTTTGAAGTTTGAATAGACCGACGGGTATATAGACCGCTTAGTTTTATCATTTGGTTATAAATAAATAATTTTTGATTGGTAATGCCAAATGAAGGACCAACTCTGGCGAAGACCTAACAAGCCTCGCCTGAAAATAATCCGCCTATTATTTCTCACTTTCGAGTTGGAACCTATGCGATGCAATCGGGTACTCACATGATTAGGCGCTTAACAGTCCAAATTACTTAGACTCAGCACTTACGTAACGAACGCCTTAAGTTAGAGTTGTTTCATTTCTCTACACAATGATGAATTGCACAATCTCAGCCTAAGTACACCGTATTGTCTGCTGAGCCACCGTCGAGCCTCTCTAGCTTCTTTAATTATCAGCTCTAGCCGTAGCCATTCCGAGCGTCGTATACCGTCGATCCGCTCTTCCGAGTCCTTTTCGCTCTCTATTGTGTATAATTATTTTAAAATGCATCGCATGCTCCCCACAAGGATGCTCCTTAGTTATTCAATAGTTTTTGTATCGACCTGGCATTTACTTATCGCGCTTTGTATTATCATACTATTTCCTGTAGTAAGTTTATATGGTGGCAGATTTAGAATGACTCTTTTGCATGGTGGGATCGATCTCATTGAGCCGTGCACTTAAAGAGTACCTTTGTATGCCACTTGCGTTTACGCTTCCAAACAATTGTGTCATCACACTACTGCTCGTACTTATCTGTCATATCATCAGTTTTCCTTTGGCTGCTTTTAAAAGTTTTCATATATAGTCCGAATGCCGTTTCACATAACAAATATAAATGATGAGTTTCGAAATATATGTTCCGGCCTTATCAAGACATAATTAAGACGTTTAAAAACAAATAATAGGGAAGATATGTTAATAAAAGTTGACCGGTGAATTTTGCTGCGTTATGTAAAGTCCTACATCAATTGCCAAACAATTCTACTTTATATTTTATAAATAAAAAAATATGCCTTAATTATATCTAATCATAAATTTATTATACAAATTTTTCTGCCCTATGGCGAAACACATCTTTTATGGCCAATGTTATGTACTGACACACAACATCAACCAAATAATTTCAACTGCAAATATTATGTTATCTTGTAAATGTGTAATTTTGTTAAAGCAGATTTTATATGATAAATTTAGACGGATAGATTTAGTGTGCAAAATCACCGATATCCAAACACGGTTAATTGATTTTCCTAGTAACAAACAATTTACGTTAAAAAACCGTGTGTTGTTTAAGTTTAATTAATTATAAATACCTGTCTTCTGATTTCAAAAATGGATTTGTTTTAAAACGGTTTTGTTTCAAATCGGTATTACCAGTTTCTAATTGCACTTTTATTTAAGCATATGCGCATCCAAAACGGTTTTCTATGAAACGGTTTCATTCGCAGCACAGTAGAGATACAGAGAATGTTGTAAAGATTTAAACAAAAGAAGGCGTAAGTTCAGGTAAATTAGCACTATTTACATACGTAATGATCTACTTATTCTGGGATCGAATAGATTAACTGATTATGAGCACTGAATATAGTTCATCTTCTATTCCTTAACACCCCATTATTATCCTTAATACGAGTAGTGTATTTCTTTACATAAAGTGTTAATTTCCTTACTAGCCTTGCACCTTTGGTGTT
>RXPK01004705.1:0-29043 GCA_004143645.1 Protaetia brevitarsis | reverse complement strand
TGGTAGTAAATACGGTAAGTGTGTCTGTGTAATTTTCACATTGTAACATCTGTTGAAGGAAAGTAAAAATGTTAGTTGTTGGTTAGTAGTAATTTAATGGAAAGAGATTTATAATTTTATTTTTTTTCTGGTATAAAATGTAATTACAATTATTGTTAATTATGTGCTCGTGTCGATTATCTTGATGGAAATAGAGAAAATAAATGTACAGGTGTTTGTTTTAGATCCACCTGGTTTGGTGTGTAAGTTTTGTAATTTGCATAAGCAGCATTTAAAGTCAACAGAATTAAATTGTTACGGTGTTGATTTGAGCTGTTCATGTGTAAGTTTTCCCTTTACAACATTAGAAAGTATAATTTTTGTTGATAGAGACTTTACAGCGTTCCCTTTTTTAGATATTTTCCCACCTGGATTAGGCATGTGTATATTGTCAAGTATACATTGAGTACTGTACTAATACATACTGTGGATAAATTGCTAGGTTATGCCGTGCCCGACACTTGATTACTCTCACTTCACAATTGACGCCATTTCTTTGAAAAACTATCATTTTAGTTAGAATGACTAAAAAAAAAATATTTATACTAGGTCCCTTAAACAAATTTAGACAAATTTGTCTTAACAATTTCAAAAACCAATTTCTGAAATTTTTTCACTCTGATCGTAATTTTCAAAGCGGCGATTGATTACTCTCTCCATAAAAAGAAACACAAGAAATAGAAATAAAGCAGCTATCTTTAATTAATTCGAGTAATACCTCCTCGTTAACTGCCAATAACTGCCAACATGCGCTGAGGCAACGAATTGAATAAATTATTAAACAAATTCATTTGGAATTGCTTCCCAAAGGGTTCTTATGGCTAACATCAATTTTCTTCCCTAGTCCTTAGTTGCCTTCCTTTGCTGGAAACTTGTTTCGGTCATTCAGCTCCATAAGTTTTCAATAATATTCAAGTCTGGAGAAAGGCATGCTATTCCAGAACATCGATATTGTTGCCGTTCATCCATGTCTAGATTATTCATGCTGTGTGAAATGGCGTATTATTCAATGTTCATCGGGAGACACCAAGGCAATATTAACTACTTGTCTCTGGAGCAACTTCAGGTACTTTTGAACAATCTCTCTTCCTTCTAGAATTTCTACTCCCACTGCTCCTCGACTGCACTCCACACCATTACTGATCCAACTCGGTTATGACGTGATAAAAATCGTCCTGCCAACCTCAAATTGTGAAAATAATACTGGAAGCCATCAGGTTCATCCAACTTAAACTTGTTTTTATCACTGAAGGTAATTGTTTTCCACTTATCTAAACATTTACGACGATTGCGAGCAAATTCTAAGCGGGATTGCTTAAGATGTTACAGCAGGTGGGATTTCTTGCGTAGTTCTTTTCTTTTCAAGTGTGGGTATTTCTTTATTAGCTTTTGACGCTTCGTTTGGAAGCATGACCTCCGACTCCATCTCTAATTAGTATAGGTGTAGCACAAGAAGACAAGACGTCACCCGCAAAATCACTCGACGTTCCCTCTCGATTATTGTCATAGCTTTCGATGTTTCTTGAGGTAAGCGCTAACTAGTCACACACGCTTGGTTCAATTTTTCTGGCGATTTCACGATTCGAATAGCCTTCTTCTCGAAGAGTTTGGATTCTTCGTCTTTCTACTAATCATAAAGTTCTCTCACATCCCACACTGACAACTGTCACAACTTGACAACTATTGTGGAACAATTCTTGACTTGTTCCTAAGCGACGTAGTTTTCATTTATTTTACGGGCCACAGCTAACTATGATTAATAAAAAAATATAGTGAGACTTATCAAGTGTCGCAATAGAAATAACAATGAAACTTAAAATGTCCCAAATATTAGCGATGAATATGAGCGGTAGTTTTACGAATATAACCTGTGATCTTTGAACCAAACTGCAGTAATCATTACGTGAAAGTAATCAAGTGTCGGGCACTCTACTTATGGACGATTTTCATACCATGTATATTTGGTTGCAAATTAATATTTTCGGAATTTATTCGAGTGATACCATTCCTTTTCTGCTCATAAATATACTCTAACCAATAGAATTTAGGTGAAGTGATGAGGTCTTTAGCACATGGCCTCGTGTGCTCGCTGATACATGGAATGTTTTTTTTTTAATTGTTTACATCTTAACGAAAAGTTCCATAAATAAAACAAACTTTTCATTTATTGAAGAAAATATTTAAGTTGAAATGTGTGGATTTATTTTTTAATAATTCATGTCTGAAAAAGTTGCAGCTTCTAAATAAAGTAATATTAATTACTTCATGGATTAAATATTTAATATGCTCATTAAACATTTATAAAGTTAACATTAAAACAGAGTTATTTAGTCCTTCATGCCCTGCGTCCTCAGAAGGGTAACAGAAAGAGGCACGTACTCAGTTAAAAGAGAAAAAAAATTATACCATGTGTAACAAACTATCCTTCAACCAGCCTTCAAGAAACACATGCATGATTGTCATGTCAATATTCAAAAGTTTATGGTAATTTCAAAGCATGTAGAGAGTAGTTAGTAAAATGGCAATCCAGAATGGGTTGAGAAGACTTCAAGTTTGTGGAGAAAAGCCGTCACTTGTTGAACCACTCCTCTTTTCACCTCTTAAAACTCAACCATTTCTAATCAACTCTAACCAAGCTAACTTTTCCAAAAAGCCTATTAAGTATATTTTATTATTTGAGGAAGGTCATATTTCTAACTACATAAAACTCTTAACTTTGATTTTGCGATGCCTGCGAAAATGTTTTCTTATTCAGAATATCCAAATAATGGAAATTTTTCTGAATGAAGTCTCTGATCTCAACGAATATGGAGATGAAAACCATTTAAAATCACAGATCATTTCTGCAAGACAAAGTATGTAGGGGAGACTGGGGCTGGTTGTGACAGGGGTAGGTAGGTAACTACAGCGGCAACTGTGGCTAAATAGAGAGCGCTATATTAGCGTTAGGAAGTGGCAAATAATCGACCGATGCTGGTGTGATCATTTGCCACTTCCTGACGTTAATATAACGTTCTCAATTTAGACACAGTTACCACTGTAACTACCTACCCGTGTCACAACCAGTCTTAGTCGCCTCTAGTTAGCTTATTTTGTGTTATTTCAAATTGCAGACAGAAAAACAAGAAACACTTAAAAAAAAGAACATTGAATAGGAAGAAGGTAAAGCACTAGAGACTTGTATATACTCCTATTTTAATAGTACACTTTATTTTTAAGTTCCTAATAACTCATTTTTGTGTATTTACTTGAATTATTCAATTATCCCGGGTCTTGTTTTATTTAATAAAAAAATCGGATTAAAAGCATTATGCTTCAAATGCTAAAACTTAATATGTTCTTAAATAAATTTATTCCTCGCAAATTCTGTTGTGCTACAAATCAGCTGTACTACCTGAATATTTACCCAACGGAGTGAAGAATTTTTTTTGAATAATGATGAAACAACTGCCTTAAACTTATCTTCCTTCATTTAAGTCTATTTTAGTCGTAAACAAAAATGGGTATCGTTTAAACAAGGCATCGTATTTGAATTAAGATACCATGCATGTGTGTATGCACTCATTATGTAAATTATCATTTTTTATCTCCACTGTTTGTCGACGAACTACGTTTTAACAGCGGTTATCGTTGACAAACTTAGCATTTCTGAATTATCACCTCATTTTTTTTTTGTTGTCTTTCTTGTTAATAAATGACCCAGTTTTATGTTACACCATAAATACGCATTTACCATTATAAGCATTCGGGTCTTTTAGATATTATGACCCCTTTCACACGCAATTACATTCCAATTTCGTATGTAAATCTGCGGTTAGTCACATGAATAGAAGTACCATTAATGCACAGACTGTGATAGAGCGTCAGAATTTGTGATTCATTTGACCGATCGATCGTTGCTTCTGTAACGGCAATTATAGTTATCCGAACTTGTCGCCACGTTGGTGCACCATACACTTGCACTTTTATGTCTCAATACGTTTGCTTGCAAATGACTTCCGCTCTTTGGATTTATGCAATGGTTTTACTCTTATCTGGTTTTATTGGTGGTTATTTCATGCTTGTTTCATAACTTAACTAGATTATTTCAACTGTAGTTCCTGCAGTAAATTGTAAGTGACCGAGGTAAATATGAGCCCTGAGTGGGCAATTATTGAATGGGTTAGATCTAAAGGAACACGTATGTAATAAAATCGATTCTTTGATTGAAATAATTTTTATGGTAGTAATAGGCAATAAGGAAAAGCTACAAAAATGACATTGGACAATCTGAACAGGTTAATTTCAAAGTCGATAGAAGACGAATAAAATAGCTATAGTGGTATTCCGGGATATTGTGGAAGTATTTAGCAAAAATAAGGAGAATCTGAGTTATATTGAAGCTTTTGTTATGGATAAAGCCTCAAAATAAGGATCACTGTTGAGGCGATAGATAGGGAGGCTCCCTCAGGGTGGAGTACTGTGAGCCACTCTGGTGGACGATCTAATCTGGAAGTTAATAAGAGAAGTTGGAAGAAGTACCAGCTGAAGTTGTTGGGAGATCAGGTTATTGGGGATACAGCTGAATAGAGTATACAGTCAAAAAATCCTTTATTAATTATCTATGCTTTCGCCAACATCCTTGGCTTCATCCAAGTTGAAGCCAAGGATGTGGGCGAAAGCTTAGATAATTAATAAAGGAGTCTTTGACTGCATACTCTGTTCAGTTGCATCCCCAATAATCTGATTAATAAGAGAAGGTTAGCATTCCTTCACCTTTAGTAGTTTTATCTTATACTCCAGGATAACTATAACACCTTATTCTACACTGTACTCTTTTTAAAATGATACTAAATATATTATTATTATGGTGACGGGTGCACCATGGATGTGCAGCACTCTTTCTTTCTTTTCCCGGTCGATGAAGTGGGGTTTGGCAGTATTATCGATGACTTAAGCAATTCTAAAGCCACCGACTACTATGGCTTAACCAGTGCCTCTCTCAAATTGGGCAAAAATTAATTAATTTATCATTTCACATAATTTGTTAATTTGCGTTTCGTAAATGGTCAGTTAACTCGTTACCTGATAACTATAGACCTATTACATTGGTCCCTATTCCCTCAAAGGTATTGGAAAAAAACATTTAAAATCAAACTCATAAGCTATTTAGAAAAAAATAAAAGTATTGAATCACTTACAGCGTGATTTTCGGAGAGGTAGATCGACTGTAACAGCTTTGATAGATATGGTCACGTATATTTAAGATGAACTTGAATCAAATAATCTGGTTATGGGGTGCTTCTTGGATCTGACTTGTGTCTCCAATACTGCTTTATAAACTGAAACGTTATGGCATTAGGAACATACTTTATCATTTGTCAAAAGCTTTTTAGTTAATAGATCACAATATGTTCACAGTGGTGATGAAATCTCGTCGATAAAGCAAAATAATTATGGTGTCCGACAAGGGACAGTCCTAGGACCCATCCTTTCCATTTTAAACGTAAACGACATTGTTGAGCGCATCACTTTTAAAAACATTGAATATGTTGACCATACTACAACCTTGGTAAGTAATACAAACGTATAGAATTACTAAAGGAGATGTTCCATAATTCTATATCTCAATCAACGACATACTTTAATAGTTAAAAATTATGTGTAAATAAGGACAAAACTCAAATTTTAACTTTCAGTTTAAATTCTTACAGGGAACTACTTAACAATGACTCAGTGAGGTGTTTTGGACGCACATAGAGGCTTTAACACATCGCTTATCAATGACGATATTTATATTAGGAAATTTAAAAACAATTATTAATTCTGAAGCACTGTTATTATGTATCATGTTCTATTTCACTCTGTTATGAGTTATGGAATACTACTATGGGGTTGTTCAGCTCATATAAGAGGAAATTTACTTATACATAAGAACAATTATCAATACAAAACGGAATGAGTCCTGTAGGCTACTTTTAAAAAAAAAGCTTGAACTATTAACATGGGGTCCAGTAGATTCCATTCCACAAACAACACAAAACACTTTTCTGTAAACTGCTTTTCGACCGCTTTGAAACGTATCACATGAAAAATCATTTTTTGTTAACACAATTCTCTTTGTACATGAAAAAAAAAACTATTCGGATGCGTCAACCAAATTTTACTTTATTCAAGAAACTTATTCGTTTACATGGTGGTAAGCAAACTTTTATTTTAGAATCTAAATAATTTTGTTGAAATAATTTAGTTATGATAACCAAAATTTTAATCAAATTAACTAAATCGTATCAGTTAATTCATATATTTGAATATATACTTCAACTTTCGAATACCTAACCATTTAAACGAATATTCAATTGAATTATTATAATATTTACTTTTGTTTTAATAACGCACTTATTTGAGTGAATAATATGAAGCGACATGGGTTTGATGTTGTAGTAAACAAGCGAAATGTTTGTCCGGCATATTGGGGAGTTTGATTGCAAAGATGACTCCGCTGCCATAGATATTTATCTGGTAAATATACCAGGTTAATAATTTATAATCATATTTCCCTCGTTATTTGTATTAAATATGTTTTGTTGCTGGAATGAAATAGGGGAAGCGCCATCTATGGAACAATTTCTGTAATACATGTAAGTATTTAACGTATTGCTGGACTATATCGAGAGAAAATTGCTACAAAATCGATGTGCTACTATAGTACTGATATTCTTCAGCTACCACAACCCAAAACGTAACTTGATTTAATGCTCCAGATATGTGTATTTAACAGCATTATTAGTTGAATAGAAAAAAAATGTATTAACTTTCTAGTAATATTAAAGGTACCATTTTTAATTTTTTAATAAAATGTAAATATTCTTTCCATTCACCTTTAATTTGAAATAATTAGAACATGTTTCGGCGTGACGCAATTATCAGGTATATTTGTCAGAAGCAAAATAAAAGTGAAAAAAGTCAAAAAGGCATGTACATTTTATTAATTTTATTATCTACACCATTCAAACAGGAGGCTATTAATTTGTTTTTATTTTTATTAGAACGAATTGAAACTTTAATTTCATTAAACAGATTCAAGCTAAGCTCTTTCTTCATAGAACCCGAGAAATGGTTTATTTCTAACTTTGGTCATGATAACCATTGTAACCAGAGATTTGTCGTTAGAATGTTGTAAATCCTAGCAGTATTGGGGGTGTTGGTCGCAGTGACCACGCTAGCATTCTAGTGTGCCGTTAAAGAAATCGTCCTTTCAATGGCGATGACTTCTATCAGATGTTGTTTTGGTAAATATACCAGATTAGTATGTTACGATCGTAGTTTCCAGCCTATTTTGTGCGAAATATTATCTGTTATTGGAATGAAATACGAGATGCGCCATCTGTGCGGTAATTTCTCTACTACACATAAGTATATCTGCTCATCTGCTGTACTATATGGGGAGAGAACTGCTATACGAAAATAGAATGCGATATTTATTTTTACTTCCATGTAAATATTTAGTTAAATTAATAAATACTGCGCTAGCTTCAAATAAATCTACTAACCAAATTATTTGTTTGATTGAAAATGCAGGAATATTTTTAATATTCCTAAATCAAGTAATAATTTAGTAACTGTAACCAAATCCATGAAAAATGGTTGAAAACAACAAGATCGTTTTTCCCGTGTATAACAGTTTTAAAACCTTCAAACACTGTATACTGCTGTAAAGTTCCTTGGCTTATAAGTAAATCAGAATTAACTGAAAAGATTCCAATTATTTCTAAAATTTCTTTAACCTCGCGCGAAAAATATTCACTTTTGTTCATTATTGTTTGTGTATCTGAGACTTATGCACGTGGGAACATGAATAAAACTAAAATACTTCCGCGTAAAAATGCATTCAGCTTGAATACATGTGCTTGCATTTTCCGTTAAAAGGCAATTTTTCTTTTCAAACTTTTCATTTAATGCAATCTCTTTTTTCAGTGTAACATATCTCAGCCCAGTTTCTTGAATCATTCTCAAATAGCCAAGCATCGAAGTTATGTCACGGCTTCGATGTCTTGATTTGATCGCTAAAACAGATCATTAGCTTGCTGGATGTCAAGGCCTGCTATTAACAATTTTACATGATGGTTATAACGTAGTTAATTCTTTTTTTATAGTAAACGCCTTTTTTTTCTACGGAGAAATACTCTGAGTGGGTGAAATAAAAATTTAGGAAATGGAAAATTTTGTAGTCTGCTGATGTGCATAACTTGCTAATAGTAAGGATAAGGAAAAAGTTTTAAGACAAAAATTGTTTGTTTGAAAGAGCTTTATTGAACAGACAAGAAAGAGAGGTATATGCATTCTTAAATATTGTTTTTTTTCGACAGGCGAACATGGATACACACAATAATAGATTGGTTGATTGTATAACAGGTTTGTAGTTCTAGTATTGAATTTACTTCTAAAAACTAACAAAAAATTAATAAACTGTTAGTGTTTGCAATAATGCATATGTATATTAACATAAAAGTGAAACGATATTTTATAATATTCTATTGTATATGGATTAACTCAATTAGCGTTATAAACTTGAATCAATTAGAAATTTCATAAGTGTTCTTTATAATTAATAAATTCAGGGAGCGATCAGTCAGTGTTATGTTAATTTCTTATTTTGCATGCAAATTGCATAAGGTAATTTAAAATACAGTAATAATTACAATGTAATTAAAAAAGACATACATCTTTTAATATGCAGAAATGGTTAGCATGCGGAGCAACACAATTTATCAGATAAGTTTTTCATTTCCCCCCTAAGTAGCTTCAGCATCTAATTATCCTTTGTTACATAAAACAATAAATCTAGATATACACACGTGTGCACTTACATATCGTATATATACGCGAAAATAAGGAGAAAGAAAGTGAATAATAGCCATTGTTAACATTCGGACTACAATATATCACCGCTAAAAATGAGCATTCGCGATAAAAACTCTACACGGCACGGGTACGTTTTTCAACGCTATCAAGATGGCAGGTGCAAAAATGCAGATGTTCACTGCACGAATACACCGTTAGCATGTTACGAACTCTGTGTGCACCCATTGTAAAGCGAATGAACGCGGATCCGTATATCGTTTATGCAAATACTACATATATACGTCGCCGTGGAAGATTAGCGGAAAAGATTAGGATCATCTACCGCTAAATTTCTGCTTACGAGGACGAAAAGAAGTGTCCTGAACCACTGCGAATGAGAAGTACGGTTAGCCGTGCTCTAAGAAGGCATCGGGTCATCGAAGTGTTACAATAGCGCCTATTTAAAATTCACGAGATAATTACATTCACTTCCTTTGTGTTTCGCTTGCGATAGAACATTGGTACAGGTTAGGTGACACGTTGTATAATGGTACCTTTCGAAAGTTTAAATGTTTTAAATGCTTGGGCTCTTAATTAGATTATATCGGAGCTTTATTTATGTCTTAATATTTCAAAGTGAATTCCAGCAAAACCACGATTATACAACTGATAAACAGCAATAAATTTGGACAAAGCATTCCTAAAGGGTGAACAACTATAGGGCATATTTGGTCCTACGCCTTTTCTTGACCAGAGATTAAATTGATACAAGCAAAAAGAATAGCCCATAAAGTAATAACCGCATACTGGTTTTGCCAAAGA
Organism: Protaetia brevitarsis; assembly: GCA_004143645.1. Taxonomy (NCBI): domain Eukaryota; kingdom Metazoa; phylum Arthropoda; class Insecta; order Coleoptera; family Scarabaeidae; genus Protaetia; species Protaetia brevitarsis. The sequence continues at coordinate 19,359 of RXPK01004705.1, read as the reverse complement.
CCTTTTGGGAAAAATTTACAGTCATTACCGAAAATAATAAATGCCAGCAGACGTAATATCTTTATCATTAAACGTTAACGATATCATAGTGGTGTGAAATAGGCTCAAGAGGATCGAAATTTTAAATGGCATCTTTAGTATATTACATAGACGGATTCCAGATAGAACAATGACTCGGTCATTTTTCAGAAGAAAATATTTAGCATAGATGCTTGCCCTGAGGAAAGTCTTAAGGAAGGGATCCATACACATTATTCGCATGGGAATCTCGAAAACCATAAAAGACACCCAGTTGCATCTTTATAAGCCTAATCCCGATACACTTTTGTCCATTTAAGGAAATGCATGGTTTAGTAGATATTTGTAAAAACTAGAAATTCACCAAAATCTTTTCAGTGCTGTAATTCTTATTTGTAAAGATAGAAAAAAAAATGAATATTGTTTTTAGGGAATTTTTGGGGAATGTCAAGTGGAAACTTTTTAATTTTGCTTAGAATTTTTAATTTGGGGAGCAAACTTTATTTTTAATATGGTTAGGTATGACATATTCTGTTACTGCATTTTTTCTGCTTGCAATGATGTAAGGGTTGTAGCACTTTAATACTTATGTTTTGTCATGGAAAAGAAAAGAAACTTGTAATATTCAATAAAACACAAGAAACAAGAAAAACGCCAAACGAATTAATACATTTTTAACAGCGCCCAATACCTTAAATTTACATTAACGATTCGAAATGCCCACTACTATTATCGACGCACATAACATTGAGGTGATAGCTATCCTAATTTTGCGTCTATCTAACCTGTCAAATATATCAATAACAGCCTCCAAAAGCTCCTCATAGTTGCATATGATTGCACATACATGATATCTTTTATTGCTCCTGAGGCGAAGGAATGTAATGGTGAAAGATATCGGGAACGCGCAGGCCATAAAACAGGACATTGAACTGCCCATTGAACATGCAACAATTTAAGATCTGCATCGGAAAGTTATTTCTGGGTTTTCACAAAACTTCTAAACTTTTAAAGTGGTGCATAAATTGAAGATGTCTAACGATGATTAAAGGCAAAATATAATAAAAAATTGCGTTCGACGTCTTGTTGACTATTTTTGTTATAAATAATATATATAATCCATTTTTGATCCACAATTGATTAGTAGTTGTAAGTATATTGAATTTTTAAAAAGTAGTTTACTTTAATATTACCACATTTTATTTATTGAAATATAAACATTGATATCATGTGTCAACTTTTGGTAAGTGTCCGCAAAGACATTACCAGATATATAGTTAAAGTAAATGCACACTAAAAAAAATATTTGCAATTCATGTGGAGAATTTTAGTAACGTACATGGTAAAGTTACTAAAAATTGGAAAATTTTAGTATAAAACACTAGAGATATTTTCTAATTTTTGGTATTTTGCTCTATACGTTACTGGAATTTTGAGCAGGAATTGCAAACAATTTTAGCGTGTAATATAGACATAATTGAAAAGCAATCGTGGTTCTCCGATAACAAAAATTTCATGCATCTACTTGGAAGTGGCCATAAAAATAGGTTTTTAAGTTTTTTTTTTTTTTTGCACTTCCGGTTAACCGCTATGTCGCTATGAACTTTATTGTTTTAAATCGAACGGCCTATATTGTAATGACTAAGAACTTGCCAGGCACATCCGGCAAAAATCCGCCAATTATTGGCTGCACACGTTTAGGACGCAAAGATGTGGGTTCTATTGTATAAAAGAGGGCGTGAGCTGTGGCCAACAGCAAGGAAACCAGGATCAACGAATAAGAAAACTATATGTAAATTTAAATAACTAATTGTAATATAGTAAAGCAATAATAAATTTTAACAATGAACAATTCAAAATATCACAATCTGTTTGTCGTTAACTAATACTATATTGGGACCTAAAGAAAAATAATAAATCTACATGATGATACCTTAGGACAACTGCCCTGTAGTGAATTTGTAGTACTTTCGCTTTTGACGAGCAGTTCCTAAAGAAGAAGTTTAATAACATAAAAACAGCAACAATTATTACAGGATTTATTACTAGGATTATTCTGTAGTAATTGTAGAAGATCAAATAATGGTAAATCAGCAGGGTTTAGCATGTTCAACAAGTTCCTAAGAGTTACTTAGGAGCGTAATACAATGTGCTGATCACAAAATCTCCAATGTAAAAAAATAACAAAAATAACTTGAAAATAGAAAATGAAAGTAATGCTGCTTAATATAAATTTAAATAACGTATATTAGAATAATTAAATGAATTGAAAAAACGTGAAATTCAATTTAATACCTTACCTAGGTGTTCTATTTTTTTTTTTAAATTAACATTTGAAAAATAAATGGGATGCCGGCATGCTGCACACTGCAATATGCGGACCAGAAAGGACCGCTTACTCTTTACGCTGACTTCAGACAAAAAATACATATTGTTAATAATAAAAAAAAAGCAAAAAAATTAAGATGTTCAAAATGACAACTTCAATTATTGAAACTTATTAAATGTAAAATACAAACAATATGTAAATAGAATTTATAATAAACATTAGCACACGTATCATTGCACACAGTTCCGGCCAAAACAACATAACCGTGACAATATATTGTTATATTTTTGAGTTCAGTATAAAACTATGGCGATTATGGTTAAGGTTTCCTGTACTTATCTTCAACTGTTTCTAAGATATAACGATTTTTGCAAAAATTTTGACGTTTTGACTGTTATACATACTGCTATGGTTTTGAACTCCGCAACCCATACAACCCATTTATCACTGAAGTGTATTTTAAGTTGCATATTTTGGTTGTTGTGATTTATTTGTCTGAACAGCTGATTTTTAATTTACCTAGAATATTCACAATTTTGTTTTGTTTTGAATAAGTTTAGTTTAAGGGTTTATTGTATGATTTTATTTACGTAGTGTTAAGATTGTTTTTTAATTAATCCAGTCATTCAACTGTCTATTGTTCGCTTGTGCTGATTTAATGCGTATTCTATTTAATATTGTCGTTGTAATGTTCTACGTCTGCGTTGTACGATTTTTGAGAGAGGGATTTTTGTAAGAAAAACAATTGTAGGAGTTTGTTAAGGACTTCCTTATTCGACTATTGATGTGAGTAGACGTGTTTCTTAGATCATTGTTGCCATTTTATTTTTCAGTTTGTATTGTAAAATTTAATTTTAATTTTCTTCTTTAATTATAGTCAATCAAGGAATTTTTATTGTAATAATTGTTAGTGTATTAAAGTGTTCACTTTGTAGATATAAGATCAATTATTATTTTTTGTTTAGGAAGATTTATTTTAGTTTTTTCTCTCATTTATATTTTTAAGAGTTAATTTTTTTGCTAATCTATTTTGCTGTATCATTTTTATTTTCCTAACACCTCGTTTGGGTGAGTAGAAGCATTGTTCTTTCATTTAGCTTTTTCATTTTTGTAAATGTCTAGCATTTGTCCACGCTTAGATTATTTTAATATGTTGAAACCACGTGGATAGAAATTCAAAGGTTTTGTATTTTGAATTATCTTCCTGAACAAATAAAACCTTTCGTTTTTGCTTTGCATAGGAAATGGCATTGTCCTATTTTATATTAGAGTCTAGTGCAGTTTTTATTTTAGGCCAGAACCTTCAGTTCAGGTTTTTTTTCTGCACCTTTGTATTTTAGCCCGTTTTGTAAAAAATAAATTTATTGTTTAATTAGCTTCACTGGGTTAAAAATTCTGTTCTTTTATTTTATATTAAATCTTTACATTTTTTCGTGTAATTAAGAAAGCCTGATTTCATATACTCACAATTTACTTTTCGTGGTTAGATTAAAGTTTTAATTCGCGAGGGTAACTCTGGGATTAATAGTTTTTTGTTTTATTTTAAAATCTTTTCCGTTGAGCTGGTTAATATTTTCTTTTCTTTTTCATTAAAAATTCATTTTGCATTTCTCATTTCAATTAATACACAGCAATAAGTAATTGATTAATTTTCACTTGCTTAAGCGCCAGAGGTCTTCCATTTTCGAACTAGCAAGTACTAACATTGTGTCACCAAAATGTAGTAAAAAGTTCCCGTCGTTTCACACAGCTACATATTAAAGAATTTTTAAAACTGCAAAATCACTTTTTTTTTCTAATAGAACATTCTGTATATTGGATGAATCATTTTTTTCCCAAAGATATCTATTTGCTTGCGGGAACGAATCTTTTTCTTAGAATAATAGTGCATAAATATTCCAACAATTTATCAATTCATTTTCTTTACAGCTAAGGATGAGATTATTAGAATTAGAGGCAAAAGATAGATGTGTCTATATAACAAGCGTTAGCATGTTGTTGGAGTGCTAAAAACCAGATACTTCAGAGTTGTAAAATAGCACTTAAGTCGTATCCCCAATCATCATTTCCAGGTTTATGTCTAGATAAACTTGTCTCCTTATTGGACATTCCAGAATTTATCTCCCGAATCAAGAATTGCGGGGATTATTCACAATAATCCCCACAATTAAACCCAAACATCGTAAAAGACAGCCTCGTATTTAGTTGAATTAAAATTCGGCGGTGCGCCTAAGTACATCGTCATTAAGGCATTAGTTCGGTTTAATTGCGTTTTCGCGTAGAGATCGTTTAAAACTCGTTCTCCAGCAGCTCGTTAGCGTTTCGTGCAACACCACACGCTTATGGTCGACCTTATTTTTATGCAAATCAGAATCCAGACAGATAGTTGCGGTAAAATACGTGTACGTATACGGTTTTTTTTAGACCGCCGATTGGCGTGAAGAAAAAAATAATAATAATAAACACGTCGGTCGGTCCTCGACCGTCAGAGAACCACGTTTCCATAAACGGCCATGGCAGGAAACGGCAATCTTCGCGGGTAAACGGCAATGAGAATGAGTCACACACGCGGCGAACTCCGGGCACGCCAATGAATTGATTGACGTCCACGTTGGCCGCCGATGGTATGGAAGAATTGGAAAAATATAATTGCCTTTAATTGCGATAACATCGCGACTATATGTTTGCCCTGGGGATGATTATTTTAATGGTTGTGAAAACAGCAGCTATGTCGGGCGTGTACCATGAATATTTTAAACTGCAAAAATGTTTGTATCGAACGAAAATAGTGCAGGGATAAACCAACAATTAATTTAAAAAAAAATAATAGACAAAGATCATAATATTGAAGGTTGTTGTTGTCAAAAGTATCAAATAGATAATTTGAAGCACAGGCTGGCTTACCTCTATTTTCTCACGTATTTACTAGGAAATTAATTGAGGTGAGTTGGAATAAAATCCAGTGGAATTGAGATGACATTGTGCAAAAACACATTAAACTTCTAGCAGGAATTTGATTTTGAAACTTACAGTATTGTCATGGCCCACTGTGGTCTATTTAAGGAAAATATTTTCAACTTTATAGCACTTTCGATATACAGGGTGTTGATATCAACTTTCTTATTTTAAATGAAATGGTACAATTTTTATCGGTACAATGAATGTATCGAGTCATTTGCAATTAGTTTATATGAGGGTTCCCTATCCCTAAACTCAACTGTTTTTGAGATATTTGCAATTCTGTTGATTTTTTGACGTTTGCACTGCTTCAAGTGAAATTAAATAGCTGATGAGGTATCAGATATTTAGTAGTTCCACTAATGTCGATACAAGTAGAAAGACGTAGGTAGAAAGTATTATGGCAATAATGACCGAATCACATACAGGCTGTTCGAAAACCTGTGGATACCTTTAAACCAACAAAACTTTTTTATTTCAAATGGAACATGGTTTTATTATTACATGCAGCGTAAAATTCTACATCGATTGACATTAGGGTTTGGTATACCCATTTTTGATAGTTTTTGAGATATTAGCATTTATTGCCTAAAATATGACTAATTTCCAAGTTTCGAGTACATAAAATATTTTTTTCCTAAAAACACTCTGTATATTTTGATATTGTAATTAAAAACAAGGTAATTTAAGTGTTTTTTAGAATGATGCGTTATCTTTTTTTTCCATACCTGAGATATTAATCATCGGAAGTTTTTCAATTATTAGCAAATTTTATGTAAATGTAATTATAAAATATTAATAAGCCATAATTATTATGCGACAGCAAATTACATGTTAATATTTTTGCCTGCTTATTAAATACATTGGAAATAAGTCAAATTAAAAAAAAAAAACTAAGAAACTATTATTCTGAAAGAACATTTATATTGGACACTTTCGAAGACTTTTAATAGTTTGTTCCTGATTTATGTTATCTGTCTGTATCGCTTAATACCTAGATTAATACAAAAAGCCAAGAAGCTGCATTGTTTTCGGAGACTCCATGTCAGACAGCTCCCCTACAAAGAAAATACCTAGTCTAGTAAGTGAACAATATTTGGAATATTATGGGCGTATTTAGGATATCTGCTTTAATTTCCCTTTGTATTTTATTTTTTTTTTTGAGATTTTTATTCGTTGCAAACAAGTGTAGGTATCTAATTATTGCTACATTCTTCATGAATGTAGAATAAGCGTAAAATGTTATTTGTATATGTAACTTTCAATGTTTTTCTTATTTCTTTCGATTTACAATATTTTACTTGTTAGAAGAAAATGTGTGAAGGAGTTAACAGCATTAGGACTTACCATAAAATATATGACTTGTTAATACTGCATAGGTTAATCACTGCGCAATTTAGTAAATTACCAACAATGGATATCACTTGTTTGTTAGCATATCTCATGGACTACTAATATCTAATAATTAATATACATGCTCTATGACTAAAAGACATTGCTATTAGCAAGAAACTAGTGAACGTTAGATATCTGAAACATAAATATTTAGATAGGTTAGGCAAATAATGTAGAGAGTGTTTTGTAGGAAAAAACTCATTTTATTTGTTTGAAACTTGGAATTTAGGCATATTTTTAGCAACTTTTTGCAAGAAATGCTAATACTTCAAAAACTATTAAGAATAGATATACCAAACCCTAATATCAATCGATGTAGAATTTTGCGCTGCATTCAATGCTGTAGTAAAAAATGCCATGTTCCATTTGAAAGAAAAAAGTTTTGTTAGCTAAAAAGTATTCACATTTAAGGGGCGTTTTTGAACACCCTGTATGTGATTCAGTGATCACTGCTATAACACCTTATAGCTACATCCTTGTATTTACATCGGCTTTAGTAGAACCACTAAATATCTGCTATCTCATGAAATATTTGCTTTTATTTGAAAGACTGCAAATGTCAAAAAGTCAGCGAAAATGAAAATATCTCAAAAACGGTCGAGTTTAGGGATAGGGAACCTTCATATAAACTAGTTGCAAATGACTCGCCAAATTCATTGGATCGATAAAAAGTATACCATTCCATTTAAAATAAAAAAGTCGATATCAACACCCTGTATACCGAAAGTGCTATAACGTTGAAAATATTTTCCTTAAATAGATCACAGTAGGCCATGTCTACACTGCAAGTTTCAAAATTAAGTTTCTGCTAGAAGTTCAAAAAAATCTAATGTCACCGTTCGGTGGGACACCCTGTATATTAGTTCTAAGGTCTATGACGCACTGAGAAAAATACCTGACATGATATCAATAATCTACATCCATTGAGTGAATTTTCATCAATAGAACGACATGTGCGTGTGTTATGATAAAATATTATTTACAATCTTTGATTAAGTAATAACAAAAATAATTTAGTTTTTCATTATTATAACAACAATCATTGTTCGATGTCTATGGATAATATTTGTTATGGTAACTATTTTCATATATCCAATAAATAATTTTATCAATAATATGAATATGAACGAATAACTATTATTGTTTTTATTACGTACAGTTTTCATAAAATTATTCACGATATATAACGCATAAAGTATTAAATGATATCTTCTTCGTTAGTTCAACGGATTGCAGTTTATTGCAAGACTGATGGCATACCTTAATAAAGATGCACGGCAGTGATGAATACTACTTATGCCGCGATCGTTGATTGAGTGAGAGTTTAAGTGTGGCCTAGAGTCGTGCATCTAAACTCATTCCCAAACAAAGAGCTGTTTGTCATGTTACAATGAGATTATAATTTACTTTAGTAATATACGTGTTATATACATACTGACCCATAGTAGGGGCAGCAAGGAAGATGTTACTACTTGTTTTGAATTTTATGGCTAGAGTGTGTTTAACCAGAAAGGATGGGCTATCGCATATATTCGGAAAATATTAGCTTACATCAAATATGCCGATGCGAAATCTCTATGAGATTGATTATAATTTATCGCTGACATATCTATCAATTATTCCATCATCCGTGTCTATATAAACGCTGGTAAATTAATCATTAATGGCACTTCCACTCGCTATTAGCTAATGACTAAAAATAAAAACAAACAGTAGCATTCTCTTCCCAGTAATGATGTACGGTTATAGCGTATTAACGTTGTTTATTATTGCATTGCCGACATCATTACACTAAATTGCAAATTGGTTTCCAGACGGCATATGATTAATTTTAAATATTTTTTTATAACCTCATTTTTTCTAATTTCGTAGTGTTTGAAAATTTTCTTTTTTTTTATGGCAAAAAACATCCTAATCCTTTCTAGCATTTACAGATCGCAATGTCAAGTCAAATAGACCAAGCTTCACAATTCATTACATAGCCACGTAATAGTAAGTAACGTTTATTAATCCATAATAATAAAATCGGATAAGTCAAAAGAAGAAAAGGAAAATAATTTCAAAGGATTGAGAAACTAAAGTATATACATAAGAAAATAAATCAAAAACAAATTATTCTCAGAGCATTTACAAAAAGTAATTCTTCATTGTGGTAATAACTAAAACAAACATGATTCTAATTAATAAGAAAAAATAAATTAATTAAAAGCACTTTTATTCAAAAAGTAATAATATATTTGAAGATGCATCTAAAAAAAGCAAAATTATAAATAATTCTTAAAATCATAAATAATTAAACTAAAATTCATCTATTGAGTAGGCAACATTTACTAAAAGATTTTTTGGACATTGCTCTAAAAGTATTAAGTTTCCATTAGTCTTTGCTTATGAAGCAACATATTATATAATTTTGGTCCACATCTTACACCTTTTCCACATGTTCAGTTAAATTTAGAATATGAAATAATGCTTTGTCGGGTTTTGTATGATGAAGCATCATTTAGTTGGATATTGATTTTTATTCTTATGACGTACGTGTACAATGCTTCTAAAATATACATGCTGAACACGGCAATTGTTAGATGCTTGAAAGTATGGTTTACAGGAAGTTGTAGGTGAAATACATAATTAACTTTTGAGCAAGAAAGCTGACACCACGGTGATTGCCCCATAGAAGAATATCATACATCAGTCTAGATGATTTCGCACAGTAGACAGCCAGCAGAACATTAGTGGACACACTATTTTTAGAGATCTAATGAAAATGCTTTGCTGTTAATAGTTTTTGCAGATCTTCAGATCAAACTTTCCTGTCGTGTTACTCCAAGGAATTTCATCGATGAAACATCCGGAAGCAACCTGCCATTAGTTTTTATAGTAGCTGTAGTATCATGCCTTTGTCTGGTATGAAATACCATGAATAAGTTTTTCTTCCATTAATACGCAGTTGTTGGCAGAGCACAGTGTACATATTTCATGGTGTGTTAGTAGTCTTTGAATCCATAAGATCATACCGACGTTACTATAGTGGTATCATCTGGGTAATTAATACACAAGCCGTGGAATTAAATTCTACTAAATCATTTGTATTAATTAAACAAGAGAGGGCAAGAACGGAACCTTGTGGGACCGTAAGTGACAGGTAATGCAGTTTTATACACACGATTATTCAACTGTACGTATTGAACCTCTACATTAAGTACAACGAATCCAAAAGCCGCATTTTCTGCGTGTTCATACAATGACAATTTCTCAGTAGAATCTTGTGTTGCGCAGTGTCAAAGCTTTGCTGAGATCACAATACACAGCTAATGGATTTTTTTTTTTATCTATTTGTGCTAAAAATAATTATAGAAAGACAGAAGTGCCGTTATCGTAGACTTATTTTACGAATCCATGTGCACTGATGTAATATTTGGTATTTTTCGAAAAGGAGTTATACGCCTAGCATGCAGTATTCAGTATTTTTTTTCTAATTATCGAGGGAATAAAAGATTTAATTATCATTAAAGCTGTAGGTTTGCAAACATCCATCCAATTCTTTTAATAAGGAAGTTTTTAAAATTGTTTTGTTATCTAACGTAAGATTCTTTTTCCATCTTAAATCTATTACATTGTCACGTCCAGGCATCAATTATATGGTAATATATCGATGGTGCGAAGTAGTGTCTACACATTGACATGCAGGAAGGTAATTTGTAAATCATTATCAAATGTTGTTGCTGATTTAGTATTCTGGATAATCTACAACCGGTTGCAGTCATACTTAATAGCAAGTTCGTAATTTCTGACACCCCACTGCTGGGTATACTGCGAAATTAATATTACCATGTCCGCACAGAACAATGCGTGATACAATTGATTTAATAATCAGTTCAACAAGCAAAACTCCATCAAACCAAAACTTAGCTGCAGTGAAATGGAGTTTATATGAGTTATTGTAGTAAACATGGTAAAATTACTATATTTTTTTACAGTGTAGCAGAAGTACACACAAAAACATTTTTGCAAGTTCTGTTTAACGCAGAGAGTGAAGTTACTAAAAATTGGGAAATTTAATATAAGGCAATAGATACATTTTCTAATTTTTTGAAATTTTACTTTATACGTTACTAGAATTTTAAACAAGAATTGCAAACATTTTTTTTAATCAGTACGCTAAAATGAGTCCAATCTTAGATATGATAGTTGTTCAATATTCAGCTAGTTGATTTTTATCAATTTCTATTAAATTCTGGTTAGGAGTTTCAAATGATGAAATATCATACTACAATGACAAAATTACTCCAAACTGTGGTACTGGAAATTCTGCAAACTTCTCCTAAACCCCTCACCACAAACTGCACTAAACTGGACGTACGTTTCAATAGCAAAGCTATCATCATCAGCAGAAACACTGAACTAAATAACTACACTAAAACTACCCTAATTTATAACCTAAAAAGGTCAAGGTACATTAATCACGGTCATGGCTGACTGCCGTCATGCTTAACTAGTCACTAATCCTAACTCCGTCTAATCTACTACTTATGCTTAATAAACCGTAAAGACAAGAATTTAAGGGTCCTAAATCTGAATTCATTAAAATATGTTTGTTTTTATATATTTCCATACCCTCATAACAATTTAATTGTACATAGTTGTTTACGTTTCTAACTAATTTTATATTGTCAACCTTATGGTTTTCTTCAAGCATATGTAGGGCTACACTAGATTTGTCAAACCTTCTAAATTTAAGATGAGCCAAATGCTCCTTGTAACGTGTTTTAATTGATCTTTTAGTTTGCCCAATATATACATGATCACAATCTTTACAAGATATTTTATAAATACCTGATTTGTCCAAATTATCTACTTGATCTTTAGGGTTGCCTAAAATATTTTAAGACTGTTATTTGAAGTAGTAACTATGTCCAGATTGAATTTAGAGAAAATTTTTGTAGACCTTTCGTGTAACTTGGATAAAATGGTAATTTGACATATTTCTTATTTTTCTTGTCACTAATTTCTAAAGTACTCACATTTTTAATTTTTATTTTGTTTTTGTGTTTTCTGATGGTATTATATACAACGTCTTCTGAGAATCCATTAAATGCAGCGATATTAATAATTTCTTTAATTTCTTTATTATATCGTTCTGTAGACAGAGGAAATTAAGTAAGCGATGTACCAAAAAAATTAATAGCTGCTAGTTTGTTTTTCCATGAATGGTTTGAATCTTCTGAAATAAATCTGTTATTAGTAGTGGGCTTTCTATATATGTCTATTTCTAATTTATTTTTATTTCTTATTACTAACATGTCGAGAAAAGCAATCCTATTGTTAGTTTCCTCTTCGTGGGTAAACTTAATGGAAGGAAATTTGAATTTATCTGTTCAAGAAAATCTCTAATTGAGCACTTACTAGTATCAAAAAACAAAAAAATGTCATCGACGTATCTGACCCAAACCCGTGGAAAGTATGCCAAAGTATTCTGAAGATCGGTTTCAAATTTTCCCATAAAGAGGTTAGCTATGAAGGGAGATAAACTGTTACCCATTGCTGCTCCTTCAGTTTGTTGGTAAAAAGTACCGTTGATTTGAAAGAAATTTTGTTTCATGCAGAGCTTCGCTAAAGAATGAAACTATCAACTTCATTACTGCCAACTGATTACCTTTCAAGAAATCTTCTAAATAAGTCAAAGTGATATCCACGGGACGCTGGGAAACAGTGAGCTCACATCAAATGAAACTAAAACTTCATTGTCAGTAAGTTCAATGTTTTTAATCTTTTCAATGAACGCGTATGAATTTTTAACGGCTAAATCCGGGGGTTGCACAGGTAAGTGATTGAATTTGTCAGATAGCCATTTGGACAGTAAGTAAGTTGGACTATTGATATTGGAGACAATGGGCCTCATGCACTACCATGGCCCATTTGTCATCCTAAGTATAACAATACATCCTCCAAACTTACTTACTAGTCCTAATGGCTATCTGACAAATTCAATCACTTACCTGTGCAACCCCCGGATTTAGCCGTTAAAAATTCATACGCGTTCATTGAAAAGATTAAAAACATTGAACTTACTGACAATGAAGTTTTAGTTTCATTTGATGTGAGCTCACTGTTTCCCAGCGTCCCCGTGGATATCACTTTGACTTATTTAGAAGATTTCTTGAAAGGTAATCAGTTGGGCAGTAATGAAGTTGATAGTTTCATTTCTTTAGCGAAGCTCTGCATGAAACAAAATTTCTTTCAAATCAACGGTACTTTTTACCAACAAACTGAAGGAGCAGCAATGGGTAACAGTTTATCTCCCTTCATAGCTAACCTCTTTATGGGAAAATTTTGAAACCGATCTTCAGAATACTTTGGCATACTTTCCACGGGTTTGGGTCAGATACGTCGATGACATTTTTTGTGTTTTTGATACTAGTAAGTGCTCAATTAGAGATTTTCTTGAACAGATAAATTCAAAATTTCCTTCCATTAAGTTTACCCACGAAGAGGAAACTAACAATAGGATTGCTTTTCTCGACATGTTAGTAATAAGAAATAAAAAATAAATTAGAAATAGACATATATAGAAAGCCACTACTAATAACAGATTTATTTCAGAAGATTCAAACATTCATGGAAAAAAAACTAGCAGCTATTAATTTTTTGGTACATCGCTTACTTAATTTTCCTCTGCTAAGCCGATATAATAAAGAAATTAAAGAAATTATTAATATCGCTGACATTTAATGGATTCTCAGAAGACGTTGTATATAATACGCATCAGAAAACACAAAAACACAAAACAAAATAAAAATTAAAAAATGTGAGTACTTTAGAAATTAGTGCAAAGAAAAATAAAGAAATATGTCAAAATTACCAATCTTATCCAGGTTACACGAAAGGTCCTACAAAAAATTTCTCATAAAATTCAATCTGGACATAGTGTACTACTTCAAATTAACAGTCCTAAAAATATTTTAGGCAACCCTGAAAGATCAAGTAGATATTTGGACAAATCAGGTATTTATAAAATATCTTGTAAAGATTGTGATCATGTATATATTGGGCACACTAAAGATCAATTAAAACACGTTACAAGGAACAATTTGGCTCATCTAAATTTTAGAAGGTTTGACAAATCTAGTGTAGCCCTACATATGCTTGAAAACCATAAAAGGTTGCAATATAAAATTAGTTAGAAACGTAAACAACTATGTACAATTAAAATTGTTATGAGGGTAGGAAATATATAAAAACAAACATATTTTAAATGAATTCAGATTTAGGACCCTTAAATACTTCTCTTTACGGTTTATTAAGCATAAGTAGTAGATTAGACGGAGTTAGGATTAGTAACTAGTTAAGCATGACGGCAAGCAGCCATGACCGTGATTAATGTACCTTGACTTTTTTAAGGTATAAATTAGGGTAGTTTTAGTGTAGTTATTTAGTTCAGTGTTTCTGCTGATGATGATAGCTTTGCTATTGAAACGTAGTCCAGTTTTAGTGGCAGTTTGTGGTGAGGGGTTTAGGAGAAGTTTGCAGCATTCCAGTACCGCGACAGTTTTGGAGTAATTTTTGTCCAGCTGTTTTCTAAATGCTTGTAACAATAGTTTAAACCTTAGATATCATAGCAATATATACCTATACAGGGGGTTTCAATTGAATCGTATCCACCTCAAGTAACTCTTTACCTGTCAAATGTCATATCAAGGGGGAAAACTTTTAATGACGGGCTTGATAATTTTAAATAATCCCTGCAAAAGCAGCAGCGCCCATCCTTAAAATTTGAATAGAACCACTCGTTCAAACATTCTTTTAATTCTCTTTAGGGCAACATGTATCAAAAAGTAATTTTTTTTTAATCAGTAAGCAAAAAGTGCAATATTTGCAACCTGTGTAATAAAACACGATTAAAATGGAATGGTTTGGATTTTAATTAAATGTTCAAAATGATGACTATTCATGAATTTGATGATTGATGATGAAATTTGAACTTAATAATAATAATATCGTCTTTATTTAATGATGGAACATACAAAGTGAATTAATCATAGTCGAAGTTTAGCTTTTCCTTTTAGCTATTCCCTCACTTAAACCTATGATTTAATTACTAATGCATACAGAATGTCTAGCTAATAAGAAATAAAATAAAATCCATAATGGCGTGCGTGCAGTAAGAAAACAAAAAAAATGGTTAGAAAATAAATCATAATGTCTTTTTAAATAATAAACTACTCCCAACACTATAAATAAACTAATTAATAATATCATACTAAACCTAACCTGTGACCTAAACTAGGCAGCCAGTAAACCATCTAATCTGCCTTTTAAACATATTCAGCGACATCTGTTTTTGAAATTCTAAAATAAATTTATTATAAATGACCACTGCCTTATAAGTAAAAGACCGCTTAAACATAGCTATGAGGCGGTATATTCATAGTGTTATTTCTAACATTTATGTTATGGTTATCGCTGCGATGTGTCAGTTTTCTACACAAATAAATAGGAAATTGATTTTGCAATAATTTAAATAAAGAAAACTAAAAAAAAAAAACTTTGTAAGGTCTGGAAGACGTAACCAGCCTATTTGATCATATTTAGAGCAAACGTGGTCATATGGCAAGATGGCAGATGATTTGGCATCCAATCCATAATAACGCAGTTTCGCACACATAAGTTGATGATCTATCGAACTTCTTAAGTATCCTACAAACAAAGATATTTAATTACCCTTTTTTTTTAAATTCATGTTTATGCTTAATTGTGACTCGTCATTTGTTCTTACTGTTTATACTTTGCATGAACACGAATGTAGAGTTCCTAAATGTATCGATGACTTTAAGAATTCAACATCTTGCCCCTTCAATCCTTGCACTGGTACATTATACTCGAACTCCTCTGATTTTTCTATAGATTTAATTATCCGCGCTCTAATACATTAATTCTGTACCCCACGTCGCTGTAGATGACACTAATAATAAATCTCTATTAATTGCCCCCCTCTCATCGGCTATCTCACGCTAGGCATCTATACATCCCCCAAAGCATAAACACGTTTCGTAAACAAACTGATGACGTGGCATTATCCCGAAGTGTTCGATCCGTTTCGGTAATTACCCGCCCTCGTCCATTCAATATTGATGAATGGAGGGATGTGCCATTATAGGGGCCACGACCACTCTCGCATACTTACCACGCAACAGTCGACAACACTGCGAAGGAAGAGATCACTTAACTACCACACCACACACACACAGATTCCATGGCGTCGTCGTCGGGGAATTACTTCCACAACTTACCAATTAATTCCTTTAATCAATGCCCGATATTCGTTACGTAGTTAGGGCAATTTGTTTTCCCCCCCCCCCTCCCCCCACACTTACCCGCTCGCGTTCCCTTCCAAAAGTTTGGAATAAAAATTGAACCGATATAGAACTCGGACTGTACTCTGTGCACAGGACCGTTTATCTCAGGCAGTAAAACGATTGAATTTTACGAGGCAACTTGAAATTGCCGCATCTCTCTCTCTGTTTCTAGCATAGGGAATGTGTAAATCTTTTCCCGCTACCCTCGCCGCCTCTAATACCGTCCTGCGTCTAGTCGGATTGCAGAGGTTTCTGTTTACGCCGTCCTGTTTATTAGCGACAATTTTTCTATCCAATTACGCATTCGTTCCTGAATCTTGGTCTTCTAATATCAGTATAGTGCGATGACCCGTCTATGTTAACTTTTTTTCCCTCGTTTTTCTGCTCCCTCTGGAGAATAAAAAATTAAAATATAGGAAGCATACAATGTAAAAAATATAATCTAACCTAATGTCACTTGGAGACTGATATATGTAATATACTTTATACTGCAAGCGCTAGAGAAAATTTGTTGACAAGTTTCACAAGTTGTCTTTATCAAGGGTATGCCATGAAAACGAAGCATCGAATGCAAATGTAGTCCCCTGTAACTACTAGAATTTTGTTAACAGTTTGATTCATTAAACTTACCCATCTCCTATAGTATAGTTATCTCTGCATTGACATATACCTGAAAAATCATACATTCATCAAGGAACATGGACAATGCAATTAGTGCTTTCCATTCACCGTCTATCACTCCTACTCTGCTACTATTCTACTCTACTCTTCACCTACACAGTTTAGAACCAATGGAACACTTTGTGTGCTTTTAAATTGTAAAGAGAGAAGGGAAAGGAACCTAACCTAGAAATCAGATTTATATGTAAACAACAAATCGTGACCGCAAGGAAATCTTACTTCAAAATGTCAAAAAAATCTTACAACGATTATAATAGTAATATTTAATTTGCAATCATTTAATTTACCAAAGCAAAACGAAACATTTTTCCACAAATACTCAAAAAAAATCGCTGTAGCTGTCAAACCTTGTCATAAATGGCATTTAGAGCACGAAACACTAGCAAATAAGTTAGTGCATGAGGGGAAAAGAGGAGGTAAAACTGAGTACATTGGGAGTTTCGTGCTCTTTAGCAAAGCAACGCTTAAATTGCAGTTAGAGTACACCGGAAGTACTACCGAACTGCTTTAATGAGTGAATGGAAAGCACTCAATGTGTCGTTTGGCAGCTAATCGATTTAGAAATACAATACCAGCCTATCCTGAGGTTGTTTATTCTAAAATAACGGAGAAAATTAACAAAATTAAACAAACACTTCAAGTAAATAGAACAAATAACAAAACTTGTAATGAAAAACAATAGCTGTTGCTGTCTTCGGCTGTCTCGAGGGAGTTGGACGTTTAACACGTTTTAGTTCATCAATCTCGGATGAATTCATTTTCTTTTATATCTTGACTTATGACATATAATATAAAGGCAGTTGTTTTCATAAAAACTACACTGTATTTTTTTTATGTAACTCTACGTGAGAAAAACCAGCTTGTGACATATCGTAATTTACTTATAAATTAATATGGCTGCTTCTGACAAACACAAGTCGCATAAAACAACTAAAACTGATATCAAAATATGGGTATCTATTGCTATGATATCTAAGGTAGGGAATCTATTTTAAAGGCATTCACAACAAGGTTCTAGACTAAAGGAACAAGTAATTCAAAAGTGAGGCGTATACTCAGTTGCCTACTCTACAGGCGAATTATGAATTTGTTAAAGATAGTTATTTAAAATGAATAATATTAGCATTAGGTGCTAAATATTGCTTTATTATAATGTAAACTTTAATTTATATGTTAATTCAAACTGACCTGGTATCTTTTTTATGTATGTTGGAGAGATTTTTCAGTCTTCGGGGTGTTTTTATTTTAACGTTTGGCGTATTCCCCTCAATCTATAGAAAATAACGGTATTTTAATGTCGGTTAGCTTTATCTTTCAAAATTCAGGTTGTTCGACCTGTGTGATAACAATCGAAGGCTGTTGACCGTTGAATATGATTTGAATTCTCATTCTGTTGGTGGCTACCAGACACGACGGTTGTCTTAATTTTCCTATAGCGTTTTTATATCCACAATTTTTAAAAAATTTATCAAGTTCCAAGAAGTTATTACCTAAAAAAGTATCGATACAACTCCTGTTTATGTAATCCTTGTCGAATACCTGAAATTGCCAAGAAAATATCCTATAAAAATATCCTACGAAGATCTCCCGACCAGATCGCCTTTTCCATGCCATTGACCGAGACCGGGGGCCCATCTAACCGAACTTACATCCAGTTCCAGAGTCTGCCAAGCCTCGTGTCCTTTCCAAGTTAGTATTCCATAGAATCACCTCGCCTAAAACAGAAAGGAATTATTTCGGTTTCCTTTCAATATTATTCAGAAACTTAAATTTTTGTGTAATTTATTTCAACCAATAAGATAATTTGGGATTATTTATAAGAACCGCCATTTAGTTTAGTATTTTAGTAATTTTATATTAATGGTTGTATAAAAATATCACCGAGTTTGATCTCTGATAAAATAGCTATGATCAACAAATAAGTTAATATAGATAATCGTTTGCATTAAAAATTTAGTAATTGCTGTATTACGGGTAGAATGGCGCCGTTATTTATTTGAATTTAAAATTTATATATGACGTTTCCCCAAACCCATTAGTTTTAAAAATGCCAGGAGAGTTTGAAGACGTGTTTTTTAGTATTAAGATTGTCTTATATAGTCATATTTATGATTCCATTTAACGTACCTTGTGATCATAAGAATTCGAAATTGATAAGGAAACATAGCAAATTGGGTAAATAAATAAAGATTTAAGCTTGTTTTACGTTTGAAACGTTTCTTTTATTTGTACAGTAAGTGTTTCACATCGATTTTCGATATTTACTATATCAAAATTTAATAAACCGAGAAGGGCTTTGAGGGTGGGCCCGTTAGGTGAGAAAAAAACTGCCCTATTCGTTAATAAACGTCCGGAGCTACAATTCTGACAGACGTCTGATCCCTTTGAAAGCGTCCCGTGCTACCTAGCAGGTAGGAAGTCACTTTTCACAGTTTTTCTTTCATTTCCTTAGAGAGGTCGCTGGGCGTATTCGACCACTATTTTAATTTAATTGCTTTTATTGAAAAAAAAAAAAAAAAAAATAAAATCGTAAACGGACAGCTAAATAAAAAAATACAAAATTTGAATATAATTAAATTAGTATTGAACTATAAAAAACAAAATTTGAAATCTCGGGCATTGGGT